>KN167472.1:0-28646 GCA_000757745.1 Steinernema scapterisci
GCTTCTCGTAATCTTCTTCCGAGACTTCAGATCCACTGTCATCGGATTCTTTCTCGTCCTCATCCATTTCGTCATCAACAATTTCGTTGGACTCCATACCTTCCTCTGTCTCCCTCTTGATCTCTCCCAACAACTGGTAAAAGACGGGGGTGAGCTGTTGGAAGCAGATACGAAGGACTCTTTCAAAGACTAAACAATGAAGTTTACCAACGAAAATGGAAGAATTTATTACCCTGCTGGTTTTCGACGACAAACTCTGGTGGATCCATTTTCACACCTACTCTGGCGACACACGCAACAAAGCATTTAACCGCAAGACGAACAACTCGTTCTTGGGCCTTTAATTTGCCAGTTTCCGCATCAACCTTAATGCCATCTTCGATGAAGTCCACGACATCGTCATCGACAATGTTACGACCATCACCATCCTTTCGCAAGCGCAGTTTTCTGCCAGCAATGGTGGTCGTCTGCTCCATTGGTTCATCCTTCACATCATCCTCTTCCTCTGAAATCATCACATTGTGACAAAACTTTAACAAGATACTAACCTTCCACATGCCCGGAGTCTAAAAGGTCAGCGTCATGTTCCTTCATAAACTCCAAAAATTCTGGATCATTCTCAGCATATTTCATAAGTTCTTCATGATGAGCCTTTTCATCGCCGGAGAACTCAGCATCGTCCGATGTGGGAGAACTGGGAGGCTTCTCTTTCAGCAGCGCTGCCGTCTTCTTTTTGCCCATGCTGTCTGAAAAATTTATATTCATCAGTACACTGAGATCAACGACAATATATTCCGGTCAAAAGTTCGTTTCCAATCGAAAAATTATCGCGAGCTCGCTTTCAAGCGCCAGAAAAAGCACCGTAATGACCAACGGGGGATTCGTGGCAAGAACGTGGGGCACTGAATCAGATCGAGTAAATGCCAGCTTTTGAACCCAAATAGCGGGAAATCTGTCAGGAGAAGTCTTCTTAGGAACTAGGATTGCGGTACTTTTTCTGGGGCTAGAAAGCGCGAGCTCGTGATCGTCCGATTACGCCGAAAACGAAATTTGAACAGACATGTATAATATATGAGACACCGCGCACAATCATTAAGGCAATAACACAAGAGTTGGAATAATGTGATCAGCGATGGTACGAAGAAGGAGGTTGGAACTCTTCGTTGCGTTCATCTCGGCGGCTTTCCATATATCGGAATTCCTTCTCCTTGCCGATGTCCCATTCACGGACGCCAAAGTTTCTTCGAGGACGCTTTTCCTCGGGTGGACCAGGCAGCGGGATAGAATCGAGAGGAACATCTTCGGCTGCTTCACATTCTGGCGGAGCTGGCTTTGGCTCCGGCTCTGGTAAATCGAACTGGCTTCGAAGTTCTTTCAAGCGCTCGTTCACTTCGCCTTCAGTCCTTTCGGCTTGCTCCTTGGCGTTTTCTCTAATCGCAGCGGTCTCAGCAGATAGGGCTAACAGTGCGTCCATTTCCTTCTGACGCTCTTCTTCGTCGTTCGAAAAAATAACGTGCGATGCGCCGTACACACGTCTTTCTTCGAGTGGAACATAATGCTCCACCAAAGGCTTCTCCGGACTTCTTTCGCGTGACGTGCTTCGATCGGATCGGTCAGCAGCGTCGACTTCACGATTATGTTCTTCTTCCTGCAGTTCTTCACGCTTTTCGAGGAAATTCACCAAAAATTCGGCCTGTCGACCGTCTTCACCAATGAGCGCGCCACCACGTGACATTCGCTCATAGACACGACTCTTCTCTTCCAAAATTTTCTGTCTTCGTTCTTCCATTTCAATTTCTTTGGCGCTTCTTTCTTCCTTTTTTACTTTTCGTTCTCGGCGGTCATTCTTCTCCGTCGTCCTGCGATCAGCATCCTTCTTCGGTCCTCGTAAAATGCCGCCTTTTGTAATGCGCAAACGTTCATCTGCGGTGGATCTTGAAGACTTTGCTGTGGTTGTCTTCTTCAAAAGCTCGGCCTTCAACTTCAGCATTGACGACGCATCGGAGGTTTCCAGAACGGGCTTCTGCTCTCCAGGCTCAATGTCCTTATCAGCCATTTTCTCTGAAACGTAACACAGTAACATACGAACAAAGATGTGAAAGAAAAAGGAAATAAACACACGCGGTTGGATGCAGGTTGCATACGGCCTAATAAGCTTTTTTTGCCTAATAAGCCTAAAACCATTTTTTAAAAAGGGCTGTTAATAACCGTTGAAGACAATCCTGAAATCGAAAATTTTGAGAACGACTCGAAGGTTGCCAGATTCGAAACAGTAAGGTAAACACAACTCAACCGCTAAGGGTTTTCCGTCCAGGACCGACCTATACATCAGAACTATAATTGAATCCAAAACCAATAGGAAATGGTGGAGGAAATGTGGAACTTCCGCTCGCTGACGCAAGCAGCTGGTTTTATAAAGTTTGTCATTTACATATATTAAGATGATTTATACATAATAATACGCAGATCCCGTTTCCCGTTTTTAAATCCACGTTTCTATTGAACACCAGCCGAAGGTCACATCACTTGCTTGATGAAATGGGACCAGGAAATTAAATAGGACAAATTTTTTATTGCCTCGACGTACATACAACAGGGAGCATTTCTTATAACGAGCGCTTGCTCCAGGCGCTCAGCATCTTCTACTCCAGCTCTACGGGAGCACTTCGAGGTGCGACGAGGCGTGTTTCGATGGGCATAAGGCAACGAGTACAATACTTCTGCTTGTAGGAGCGCCGTTTATGCTTCCGTTTTGCTTCGTCCGACTGCTTGTCTTTCCTGCTCTGTAAGGGATCTTCGGGTCAATATCGATTCAAAGCCACTTACTTACGATTCTTCGCCGGAAAAAGGTGTACAAGGCAGATCCGAAGGCGAACGACATATTTTCTGACGGATGCGCAATACCTCTTTCATACGTGGTAAAACAGGCACTAATTCTCTTTTCCCAGGGGAGCTAATTAGTAGCCTTCATTCCAGCTTTGCGCAGCTTGCCGGATAATGTAAATAGCAATTAACTGCTTATTATGGCAGCAGTTACCTTTTGTTGTGAGGCTGTTGCGGTGGGAAAACAGGGGAGGGGTGTCATGGGGCAAGCGGCACCTGAAACCCGTGATCCCATGCTTTTCTTCGATACCTAAAGCGTGCTACGCCGGCCAAGTTCACGCCCAAGTCTGCTTCAAAGGCCTCTTGCGCACAGCGAATAAGGGCAGGAGTATATCGGAGTTCGCGTGTCCACACGCCGTATCCGGGGAAAAAACACAAAACGCACATGAATATTTGTGTCGCCGACTAATAAATACATGAACAGAGATTATGTTCTGCTATAAAGGCTCGGCTTGGCGCAACTCTGACGATTCAAACATAGGATGTATTTACTCGCTCTGAAACCGCGATAAACGGCCAGTGCGAAACTAGACGTTGTCTATTATAAACATAAAACTTTTGAAATCACTGTTGCGATCGAGATCATGACAAAACAAAACCGACGGGTAAACAGAAACTGTAGGTTGGGAAATGACTAAAGTAATCGATGATGAGAGTAGGAGGGAGATCAGTGAGAAACAGGTGAGAGAATGGAAGGGATCGCACTAGAATGTTTTCAAGTTCTCGACATTCATAGAATTTTAAAAACAAACTTCTGAACGGAATGTAATTGATGGGAAGTTACCTGCAACGGGGAACCGTAAAGAGTTGTGGAAAGGGAAACTGTTACATCAGGGTTTTGGAGGAAGGGATGAGAACAAAGCTTACGGCAGCTTTTCGAAAGGCGCGAAATGCGCGTTCCCAACGGAATATATAAAGCTCTCGCTGATGACAAATGAAACAGGATGGGAGATGGTAATTAAACGTATAGAAACAGTTGATAGAAGAAAGTGCGAATCCTCAAAGGAAGCCTGACCAGCGCCCGAGAAGTTCAGCGCGGAGCTGTGATGACATTTTCGGGTACTCTTCGTGTTCGTGGAAGTCCGCCAGGTTTTCAAGTTTTGCAAATACGATAAGACGCTCTTTTAGGTTAAGCATGTCGTACTGGTGGGCGAGACGAATCCCCCATAGGGCATTAGAAGTATTGGTCTGAATTATTTGGCATTTAAGCAAATATTTGAAGATCCGAGTTCTTACTTCATTCTTGATGAAGTCCCTGCACATCCGCTTCAGCGGAATAAACTTGACGCGGTTCGCCACGTGAAGCACCGCTTCTAGGTTTTCCGCTAAAACACTCATATAAACAAGCGAGTTCCAAAAGACGCCTTACTAGTTAGGAGAACCTGCTTTGTAAGCACTCCTAAGGCGTTCTCGAAGGCCGTAGCGGTGATGGCATTGGGCAGCACAAAGGCGTCTGCCGTGGGATCCGTAAGCGACAACTCGCGGAACTGCAGACTGTTCTTGATGAGAAACTGCAAAAGAGATTTGTTTTGAATGAAAAGCAAATAACCATCTGAACCTTTTTTGGGAGCTGAAAGTAAAATTTGTCGGCAAAAATGAGGACGTCGTCGAGTGCGATCGAGGAGTTTCTAAAACAACATTGAATCGTGTGCAGTCGGAGGCAAAAATCACCTGCGGTCGATATGGGCAACCACTGTGTTCTCACGCGCTTCGTGAGCACTGTACGTAGGAAGCGTAACTCCGCGGAACTGCAAAACATCACTGCACATTAGGTAAAAGCAGCCAATTAGACTCACGTCGTTCGACTGATCTTCTGTCGGTTCAATCTTGATACGTTTCGGGGAAGGCTTTCCATCTTCGTCCTCAGCACTCTCGTCGTCCTCAAACGAGTCCATGGTACAACCGTCGTAAAGATCATCAGTCGACTCGTCCCATCCTCGCTTGCGCTGATTCGTGCCAGCCGAAGAATCTCCATTGGCTTTGCTTGACATTGCAGCGGAATCGGACTTCACCGAACTGCTCGAAGAGGTCGTTGTGCTGTCCGCATCAGCGCTGACGGGAGGGTTAGCAGAGACTACACTGCTGGCGTCAAACCACTGGTTCTCGTTCATATTGACGGCACGCTTCTCATTAGCTTCTTTCTGGAAACCCTCGGGATCTTTTTTAAGATCGTCGTGAAGAACCTCCTGGCACAATAAGCTTTCGGACGGTCCACTTTCGGCTTCCAATTGTTCTTCCTCGCACTTGACAATTTTGTCATCACTGCGCGAGATGATCTCAGACGAAGAACTGTCTAGAGCTCCATCGCAATCTCCACTTAGTGAAGAAATGGCGGCTGCAGACCCGTCGGTTTCTTCGGCAATCTCAGATTCAGATTTTACGGGAAGAGCGGAATCCGGCGAGTTGGTCATCGAAGATTGACTGGCGCTTGATTCGCTGGAGAGGATCTCAGTTTTGCTGGACTCCACAACGGGTTGTCCTTCCTTAATCGCGTCTTCATGTTTCTTCGTCGTGTTTTCTTCCGTTTTGCTGTCCATTTGGGCGCTGCAATTTTCGCAGTGAGAAGTCATTAGCAAGTAAAGATACAAACCTTGATTTAGCTTCCATGGCTAATTTGTACACCGGGCAAGTGGACTTATGGCGCTTCAGGGAATAATCCGATGATAACGACTTATTGCAAGCCTCACAAACGTGCAACGGCCTTGGACGTTTCGACTCGGTTGTGCGCGGAGAGATGGACGTCGATGCGGCAGCGGAAGATCCCGAGGCGGCCGATCGTTTTGTCGCGATATTCGGCGATGGCGGCAAACTTCGGGAAACGGCCGATGCAGGCGAGGCGCTCACTGCAGGTGTTGGCGGCAGCGAAACGTTGAGTTGACGCGTCGACGGGTTTTTTTGCGATCGCAGTGCGCTTTGGTTCTTTCTTGAAAACGACGGGTGACGCCTGAAAGGAGAGAGGCGACGTTTAGATCAGGCTGCTTCGCGGAAAATACTTTGATGTACAATGTTTTAGAAGGCTGCAAAAACAAACGAAAGTGGAAGGTCCAGAAAATACTCGAGGCTAGTGTTTGGTCGATATTATGGGTTATTTTTGCTTTCTGACCACATCCCAATGACAAAGCATAACTACCGTATCCCGCGGAAGAAACAACTTTGAAATGACCCCAGGAATTATCTTTTTCCTCACGAACACCCAAACAAATATACATTACATGCATATATTGCCCGCAAATCTCATCTCCCACCGTCATCCTCACACCCAAATGAATGCAGTTGGACTTCACGCGTTTATTTAGCAAATGCTGTCTGCCAAAGTGTAACCTAGCCTTTGCGCACCCTCATCAGTATTGCCCATGGCTGCGTAACCCATGGCAACTTGCAGAGCAGCTCGCATCAAACCTAGTGTAACTTACATGTTGAACTCGTCGACTTCCTCGGAAAACGTTGTATCAGCTTCAGCCAATTCGGAGTACTTCGATTTTTCGAGGATTTCCTTGCTGTAGTCGCATCCATCGGTTAAATCGCCATCAAACACAGAATCAGCGGGGCCGCTTGACTGTGAGTACTGCATCTCGAAACCTGAGGTTGACAACACTTGCACAGATTCCTTGGGCCCCTCCATGATGCTGATAGCTTCGAAAACGGTGCTCACAGGAACATTAGTTCCAATTTCCAAGTTGGTTGGTTTTGACGAAGCGGACGTAATGGTGGAAGTGCCTTCGGGCACAACAGGGTCGTTGAGCGGAGCGGATATGAGCATTGAAGTGTTGCCCACAATTTCTCTGAAACCAAGACAGGTGAGAAATGAAGCGAAACGAAATCACTTACGTTTGTGACACAACGCTTGTGGAGGAAGCGGACCCAGCAGCAGGAGCATAAGTTGTCACGCTGGACGAATCCGTCGCGTTCACCACGACCACGCGCACGGGTTTTGCTTTCTGGAGCTGCTCTGTCGTAAGCTTATGTACCGCCATCCGATGACGCTTCACGTTCTTTCGGCACGAGTAACTGAATCTGAAGGTTTGAACTCGAAGTGCAAGGAAACCCTCTAATTTGATTAAGGGCGTACATGTTGTGAAGGGATCTCAGAATGCCGAGTGCTAGCAAAATCAAGTTTCAAGAATACAATGAATGTATAATTAAAAAGTTCTACAGAAAATCTGGTCTTGAATGATCAAACTCAAGCATTCTGAATTTTCTGGCCACTGCTACCACCGCACACTGACTATAAATCTACCGTATCTCGAAAAACTTACGTTTTGGAGCACTCAGGACACTCATAGCGAAGATCGTCTTTTGAGTCCTTCTTGGTGCCAGACGATGCTTGCGACGATGCAGGTTTGGCCGATTTTGTGGCTGGAGAGACGGATGAACTTGCTGTCTTCTCCGTGGACTTCTCTAATCCGTAAGCAGCACTCAGTTGGTCAGTCGAGAGCGGTTCGGTTGTGATGATACTTGTAAGCGGAGTTGGTGGAGTCGGATTCCTGAAACGTATTAATCACGCGAGACTTTGAAATGATCCACAAACTCTTTGCTGAGTAGTTCAGCTGTTGGTGCCATGCGCCCACTGGGAACATCCAGATCGGAGAGGATATTGTCCACTCTCTTGGAGTCCTCTATCATAAACTCCGGCTTTATTATCTGGGCAGCCGCTATTTTCTGCTGCTGCAGTTCACGCTGCTTTTGGTTGTGTTGCGCGCGGAGATGTTCACCTACCGTAATCTGCAAGACCATCTATTTATTTGAAAAGACATTCAAAAGTAACAAACCCAAGGTTTTTCGGAGATGGACGCGGTGAGTGAGACCATAGCATCCGAAGTGGAGGAGCACGCGGCAAAATTGACAGTCGGCGTCGGCGCTACTTTACCCATCTCCTCGGAATCACTTTTGACCGAACCTGACTGGACAGACTCTTCCTCGTCGCCAAGGATGGCTTCGGGATCGCCCTCGCCGCTGGAAAAAAACAGTTAAGAGTTTAACTGAGACGCAAAAATCACTTTGTTTGCAATGCTTTACACGTTGCCCGGTGCCGTTTCAGATTTGAGGCGCTGCAGAGCTGTTTGCTGCAAGCTTCGCACACGTTAGTTGCCCCGGTCTTCACGGTGCAGGTGCCGATTGCACTAGAACTACTAAGCTCAACAACAACGACAACAGGACAACTAGACAAACCTGAGTTTCACTTGAGGGTCCTCGAGGAGATGGCCAAACTGGTCCAGATACTTCTTGCACGTGCTCCGATGTCTTTTCAGACTTCTACTCGAGCAAACTATCTTTGAGCAGGATTCGCACTGGTATGAACTTGGTTCTGAAGATTTCTCAGAGACAGTTACGCTTGAATTCGAGACCATCGGAGAAGTTTGAGAAGATGCTGGCGGTACCATCGGAGAAGCTACTGTAACCGGTGATTGGCTGATTGGATTGAGGGCGGAGAGACTGAAAAGTCAGGATTTAGTTCATCAGAGCTCATTTCCGTTTTACTACATAGTGTCAAGAATCTTTTGAATGCGGCGAAATGTACGTGCAAGATGCAAAGCCACATTCTTCAAACGCTTTTCCGCTTCAACACGCCGGGTCATAACAGACACAACATTTCCATTTCTCGCTCCCTGGCTTTCGAATCCGTAATCAAAACAAATCGCCACTCGGAATCTTTGAATTGCAATTTGTATGGCCGCGAGACCGTGCACCACATTCTTCTCCTTTCGCGAAAACAAGCATCAAACATAACGCTTATCTGTGCATTTGGAGTGCCGCAACAACAAATTTGAACGTGACTTTTGAACATGAACAAAATGCCTACTGTTACTGGGAAAAGACCACAAATCTATGCTTATCATAACACACCAACATCCAAGCCGGTCAGCCATTTTGTGAAATTCAAACTGCTAAATTTCAAACAGAAACGTTTCACTTACTCGCTTGTGTCAATTTCGGTCAGAGGGTTATCTGTGAGGTCAGCGACGGCATTGTCCAAGAGTTGGTCATCGCAGTGGGGCCCATCGGAAAGGCTATAACTGAAATTGACAAACGCTCTTTACCGTAAATCTTGACGCTAAAAGTACCTGTTCGGATCAGTGACGTACTGGTCATAGATGATGACCGGCTGGTGTCCATTCGTCATGGGGACTTCGTTAGGGTGCACTTCGAATACTTGCTGCGGCATTTCGGAAACGGGGTGCTCTTTGATAATCACGGGCAGATAGGTGCGTGCTTGCGGCGCTGCCGAGGACACGCTTTGGACGTAGGCAACCCGCGAAGAACCATCAGCCATCGAGATTGTTGCAGGTCCGGAGACGCTAACGTAAGTGACGGATTCTGGAGCTGCCGGTTTCTGTTCGAAGACCATCTGAGCAGTCGGCTCCACTGTCGCAGGAGCCGATTGTGGCACGTCTTGAAGGGAGACCAATGGCTGCTGTTCGGGTTGCGCTGATTCGGCTGAGGGGACCGATGCCGGACTCATATTGAGATGAGGCACCGCCTTAGTCGGGTGCGCGACCTTGCAGGACTGCCGGTGCCTAAGCAAGTTCCGAGTGGAGCTGACTGACTTGCTGCAGTCCGGACAGATGTGTTGCTTCTTGCCTGAAGTGGAGCTGGAGGAGGTGGAGTTAGAGTTGGAGTTCGAGTTTGGGTTCGAGTTGGAGTTGGAGTTCGAGTTGCTGGAGATATTCGAGGACGTCGTCGACGAGGAGTACGACCGCGTTGACGACGCTGAAGAAGAGCTTGATAGACGGTGGTTCATCGACGCATTTAATATCTGCGAGACGTTTCTGAAAACAGCGAATGAAAACAAGGCCAATATAGACATTATTATTCGATACTTCGTGGTTTAGCCCAAAAACGTTTAGGAATTAGGTATACCCCATCATGGAAGAAACGAAAAGAACAAACACCGCGCCAATAAGCAAAGGGGATTCATACGTACATAAATACGTTTGAAATCGATAAGTATTTATACATGGCAACGGAATTGGGATGGTAAACACATGCTGCCAGCTGCGGTCACAATCTTTTCGGCGCTTTTCCGTGAGGAGTTCTGCGCTAAGGTCTCCATCAGTTCTCCATCAGCTGATGGGGGAACCCGAGGCGCTGATAAAAGCCGGATGTTCGGAAAGTCGGACGGGCATATTACAAGCGGAATTGCTGCGGGCGAGCGCTCATTTTCGCTCTGGGACCACCTGCACACCCCGCACCAAAGCTGAAGATAGCAAGTTGTTATCAATCGACTGCGCGCTGCTCCCACCGGCGCTTGTTTAAACAGTGGCTCGAAGCGGGCACGCAATCGCTGGCGACCGTTTCGCGATCGCGTTTCGAGCCGCATGTTGTGTATATGGTGTTGCTTGCACTATACGAATCAAAACGAAGCTGCTACAAAGCCACCTGCATCCGATTTCTGTGCGCTAATCCTTTAATTGAGGGGCTCACGACCGAGCGGCTTAAATCCTTCCCTCATATTCGCTATTTTCGATTACATAACATAATTACATAATCCGTGCCAGTGCTGAGGACAGCTGAAATGTGCGGTTGATTGGACAGCTACTAGATTGGTTGTAGACGTGGCACACAAACATAATGATAAGCAGCAGAGGGTGCAAAACAGTTTTGACCTTTATCGGCACTCGGATCTTATGACGCTTCGGACGGAACGTTGCTTCCGTCGTTGCTCGACCAAAACACCTCACCCCTTCAGAAAGTCTAACTTGGCGCAGTCGGCTGCTATCCCTAATAATTCCACAAATACGGTATTCTCTGCGAGAGCAGAGAACCGCCTCCAGAGAAACGTGATCGCTTACCTAGCGACTTCCTCGTCAACGCCGGCTTGGTCGATCGGCTCTTTCTTCGTAGATTTGCTCTTCTTGTCATTGGAGCTGGACGCCTTCTGCGGAGTTTGTCGGCTAGGCACGTACTGTAGATAGCCGGACCTTGAAGAAGACGGCGTGGATGACGAAGATTGCGACATTGGAGCTGCTTTGGATGGGGTGGAGAGCGGTGTGGACAAGGAGCACGCTCCATTCGCAGCAGGCGAAGACTGAGCAGTTGCTGACGTGACAGACCGTTGTACGTAGTTGTGGCGGTTGTAGGACGCTGAACGCGATTGCGTGATGCCAGTTTAACGTAAACAATCTCACCACCCTGAGGCTGATAAGATGAGGTGGTAGCTCCAATGCTGTTGGACCGGATCAAAAACGTTTGATTTTGTGATGAACTCGAGGTGCTTTGCTGAGGGCTACTTGCGGCCGAGTCGAAGTTATCCGACGATGTAACTATGTATTGTCGAGATCGGCTGGGAGATACGGTAGCCTAAAGGTTGACAATTATACCTGCATCCAGGAGACTGTCTCACTTGATGGACGTAGGCGGTTGAGGTCTGTGCAGTAAGGACTGCGTACGCGGAGTGGTCTAACTCGCCTACTACCGGGGAGGCTTCGTAGATATCCGGCGATTGTAGGAGCAGGTGCTCGTCGTCTTCTTTAGGGGTATCGTAGCTGAAAGGGAAAACCAGGCTAGTCTTCTATCTTTTACCAAGTTATGCTGATTTGATTTTGGAAGAAAAAATAGTCGTTGCCGGGTAGATAGTCCGGGTTCGCAACTATCAGATAAATTCAAAAAGAAACACAAGTGCCACCAGAAATCTTTTCACCTAGCAGTCTGTTTCTTATGGTAGACTTAGCGCAGTTTGTGACCTTTAAACATAGAAAAAGAGCAAAAAACTTGACAGTTGGAGATTTCCAAGGCTAAGAACCGCTCGTTTCGTTTTTATAAATGACAATAAAATAAAATAAAAAAAATTTAAACGCACCAACGTGTTCTCAAAGGAATGAACACTCATTGAAACAAAACATGACCTGTCGGCACAATACCCTTACTGATACCAAACATTCACAAAATCGAGTCTGATCAAGCGACTGAAATTACTACCAACCTGTAAATCGTCTGGGTCTCGCCGTGTTGCGGCACGTAGACAAACGTGGTCCCTTGCAGACCGTGCTGATCAAGGTCGGAACCGTATATTGTGACCGTTTCGCCGGGACTGTCGGAAAGAGTCGCGTACCCGTACGTGGAGTAAATTGAAGACGTTGAACCACCCGAATCCAATCCCGTTTCTGGCGGTACCACTTGGTATGAGACGAGTGGGGGACTGGGCATCGGGACCCCGAGGCCCCCCTGATCGCGCAGAATGATGTTTCCCTCCAATTTGATGTCTGAAACGGGAATAAGAACGGTAAGAGCGTCGAAGAACTCGACGAAAAGCTCGCGGCACACGCAATCGATTCTCGCCGACGGCATGACACGCCCACAGTCGGTTAATTGCATTGTATTCGCGCACTCTTCGACTCTTAACAACTTCAGCAGCCTCTTCGTTCGACTTTTTTCCGCTTGCATTTTTTGCTGCTTTTTCAGTTTCGAAAATGGCCGGCATTGGCTGCCGGAACTGCCCTTTAATTACGAACTGCGCTTCTAAGATTTCTAGACTTTAATAGTTATTCAGACGTTAATTTGAGGAGAGTTCTCGGCAACACCTGGCTCAATCTTTCAAATTCACTACTTGATTGGAAATCAAAGTCGGCGTGGACACGAGTCTGCAAAATCTGCCGTCGTGTGGCATTAGAGGGATTAGCCCGTTTATGCCTTCCCATGCCAGAAAGCGATTTCACTAAAATTACTGACGGTTGACGTTTGAAAAAAGTGAATCGCGTGTCTGGCGCTTGTTACAGTTGCTCCAAACAACGCCACCATCCCCATTCGACGTCGGTCTCCATTGGTGACTTTCGGCTATTTTGAAAATTCGCCACCAAGGAAAAACTCCTAGAAACCAGAGAAGTGTCTTTGTTTTCTCATTCTCTAGCGTGGGTTGGTTACTGAACGGTATATAGCTTAGTCTACAAAAGCACAACGCGCAAAGGACAATAATGGCACTTTGACAAGAAGAAGAACGACGTGAAAATCCACAAAAAGAGAGTGAAGACTGGGGAAGCTGCCCGTCCGCGGAAAATAATGGAATCAAGAACAAGAAAACGGCGCTGACCCCCCACGGGGAAGAAAGTTCTCATCCGTGCGTGAAGCAATGTCTCTAAGACGTCTAGGTCGTCGGGAGGCATTCAGCACCTGCTCGCTGGAACAATTTCTGCTGATTCGTGTTCGCACGAGAAATGAGTCGTCAACGTTCGCTTCTTAGACAGAGACATCCAATATTGGTTTCCCGCAAACTTGATCATCGTTGCAACCAGAAAAGCAATTTCAAAAAAACAAAGCAAAGTCGGAATCTTCCAAAACCGAACTTTGAGGAGAAAAAGGAATATTTCACAGCGGTTCCTCCATATCTTGGAACCCGAAAACAAGCCTTCATCTCGGGTAAGCGATCGAAGCGCCCCTAGCAATGTTGGCAATTATTTCGGTCATCGCGCGCGCTACGCGTTACGTGCTACTATCACCATGCCGACCGGAGCCAATGTAATAGACCGGGCTCTCGAAAACAGATCCTCTCGCTCGGCACCTGTTCCATGCCAACAACGGCAAGTTGATCAGAGCTACGCGAATGACGACAAAAGCCTCTGAGCGCGAGAAAAACAAAAAACACTGGCGTGAACTCGCTTCCTTCCTCAACATTCCTCGGTTTCGGAAGCGATTTCTCCATCGCTTAGCAACAACATTCTCGGTATTTATTAGGAACTGTGGACTGCACTCCTACGGACAGGTCGGCGATAAGTTACACTTAAGTGGTTGTTGCCACACACCGAGTGCGTCTTGTTCTAAGCGAGAAATCAAGTCGAAACACCCGAAGTTTGGCTGCCTAAGAACTAGCATTGGCTAGTTTCCACGCGAAATACGTGCGTCGAAAGGATGCGCCTTCTAGATCTCATAATCAGAAAATTCGCGAGCGGAGAATCCACGCGGAGCAAATTGTATTCGTTCTTTGCAACGTCACACATCACATACACGCAAAAGTGAATGTGTCCGAGATGGCCGTAATTCAATCTCTTCCGCTATTCCCATCCACTCTAATCTCTTCCCTAACAGGCTCGAGACATTCTTCATAATAAAATAAATCAAAACGAGTGAAAGTGAGATATTTGCGCCTGTGCGCACAAATAAGCAATTACCGGCAGATATATGAGCGTTCGAGGTCCCCTCCTCTTCATTTCCATCTTCATCATGGTCGTTTTCATTTCGTTTTCGCCTTCGAACACTTTCAAGTCGGCGGCGGCGGCGATGCGGCGCGAGAAAAGCGGCACGAAAATGAATAAGCAATGATGTGATAGCGACGTCGCCGCGACGCCGAGTCTGTTGCCAGTTCGTACTGATAAAAGGGTGAACTTCTCGCGCCACTCAGGAGGGCAATGAATGCCTCGGAATCGTGCGTAAACAATGGTTCGAAGACGATGACGGAGACGCTTCGGTGTCATCGTACAGAAGCCGCGGCGAACGGACCCTCGCTCACCCGCGCCGCGGAGAACATCCCGTAAATGGATTAACGCAAAACAATTTGCGCTTTTGAAGGGGAAAAGCGATTTCTCCGTTTCACTCGGTGGTGGGCAAGAAAAAGCGACGAAAGAAGAACAACACGACAGCGACGTCTGAGAGACAATGGCTTTAAATAAACAAAACCGCTTGAAGGGCGCGATGTCCGATACTTTCCTTCCTGTCCACGTTTCCATTTCGAGGAATTTCGAGATAGCATGCTACAGCACCGAGCCAGAGGTCTCTGGGCCCTTTCACATCTACAACAGCGCCTATCAGCCTTAATTCCTGTTGTTATTTGGCACATAACAAACGCCGCTTTTCGTTCCTCCTCTCGCGCGCAGCGCGCAAACCACGCGTGACTAAAACGGCTTCGCTTGCTGTCATGTACAATTCATGAATATTGGATTACTCAGCGGGAAAGTATTCAGAACGAGCGAAATTTTGCCAACGAAAAAGAAGACGACGAAAGCAGGCAGGTGTGATGAAGCGAAGAGCTGCTGCGATCGGTGATAAGATCCTGGGAAAAGCCGCCGAAAAAATGCCAGCGCAACACTAAGTGGGAAGTTTCGTTGAAATATTGTTGATCGCTTTGTAATGTTTATGCATGCACGAGGGGAGAATGTGCTGTTTGGTTTGGGCTTCGGAAGCTGGGAGATCTGGCACGTAAGGCACGTGTGTCGCGCGCGGAAACGGCGAAGTTGCGAATGTATTCAAAACTTTTTCGTTTCCATGACGCAGAACTCTCGCGGCCGATCACGGGTTTCAGACAGAACGTCGTTCCCCTTTGAGTGCTGGCGGCCGGCAGCCGTGACGTCGCACCGAGAAATACAAAATACTCACCCCCAAATACCCTCTCTTCTTCGGGGTCAAACAGCATTCAAGAGCGCGGAAAATTTGACGCAAATGCAAACATAAACACGATTCGTCTTTGGGAACTCAGGGAACTCAGAGCGATCCGAGTTTTGCGCGATGGCACCGATTTCTCGAACCGCGTAACCTTGCAGAGTGGAATAAACAGATTTATAATTGGCATTGGCGAGAGAGAACAAACAAAACTTGTTTAGTGAAATTGTTCACGGAGAAAATGTGGATTGGTTACGGTAATTACGTCAAGAGACGTTTAAAGCTAAGGTTCAACGCTCACCTGAGGCGGCCATTAGGAAACTTTTCATAAACAAAGCAATTGTTATTTTTAGGCGAGAAAAGTTGCTGACGCTGACTAAACGCTAGATTCAGTGTTTTCCATAAACGAGGAAAGTGGCGCTTGTGTCTTTGTTTCTCACAAGATACAAAAACGGGTGGAATTACGCTAATTTGTTGTTTCCCTCTTTCCCTCGATGGACGAAGTACATCACCAAAGCATTCGATCTATAGGGTTCAGGGTGCGGCCATAGACATTCAGAAAACTGACGCTCTTTAACAGTCATGAGCCGCCTTTGATGGAAACCGAACAGAACTCATGTTTTCACGTCGACAACAAAGACCCACGCGCACGGAAGCGAGCTGCGAATGAATATTTCCAAAGGACTGGGCGACGTAGTCGTCATGCACTCGAAACCTTACATGTACGGCTCCATATAAACGCTGGAGCTAAGCTGGCGCTGTAGACAAGAAAGCGGAAGACGAGCGGAATTGAGTTTTAGAACAGATATAGAGAGAATCCGTCAAGTTTCAGTTTATCCCAGGAAAGACTTAAAAGATGAATTCGCGCAAATGAAAATCTTCTATAAACGTTCGTTAGCTGCGAAATTGGCCAAATTACCGTTAAAGAGGTAAAGGTAATTGCCGGATGAAGTGGTGTGAATGAATTGTTCAAACGTAGAAACTAAACTCCGAATTGAAATCGATACTTCAATGTACTTATTCAAAAGTTTTCAAGCCACTATTTTCCAAGAGGAGTTGTTTTGCTCAGCTCGACGAAGCCATATTTGGAAAAGTGCACAATCAAATATTAAAACGTAGAGATTACCAACCCGTAGTTCACAGGAAAAACCGAGTTCGGCGTTGTTTTTACCGTCTGAGAACTTTGTGATTTCAATCTGCGCACTCCCTCGCGGAACGGCACCGCTGAGAAGCGAGAAAACAACTGATTAGGAGATTAATTCGCCGCGTCCTCAAGGAAAAGAAACAAGTTGTGTTTCTACATGACAGGCGGTCATGAAATCGAGTGCTGGGATAGTTTTCGAGGCTGAGTCTTAAACTTGGAGAAGAGGAACAAAACTTGCAATTTTATTTTTCTTTCCCGAAATTTTAGAAAATTGCCTTGAGAAAGCACAAACGAATTTGCCATTTTCGACCAGCAAAAAGGGGGCAATGGAGAAAACAAAACTTGAACAAAATTTTTGTTACTCAAAACGTAGCCATAAAACGCGTGAGATATAAACAAGAAAGCACACACAATCGAGCGGCACTCAAAACAGCTGTCCTCGGCCACCGAGGACCCGAGCCTTTTCCAAAGGAAATATAACGAAGTCTGGACAACATCGCAACGCCCGAGATTGGAAATAGTGTCCGAAGAAACCGCGAAGCAGCGTCTCAGTTGTTGTGAGTCCCATTGCTGAACCCTGTTTTGTGTTTACGGAGTGACTGTTAGAACATAAAAGAATGAAAACGGTGATCTAGCCCAGGAGAGAGTGAAACAGATCACTGTATACTTCGCAGAAGAGCCGCTAAAACAGAACGGAGTCACGCGAGGCTCTTATTAACATGCGATAAGTTGAGTCAGAATCGAAGCGTCACCGAAACACTACAACACATGCATGCACTTCAGCCACCGCCGCCGACTCTCGCTTCTTTTTTGCCTCCAACCCGAAACAAATACGAGTGTTCACAAAAACACTGGTTCTCCCGCGGCTGCTGCACCCATGCTGTTCGTTGTCGAAAGACCCTTTTTGGGCCGATTTGCTCTCCTTGAGAAAGAAAGCTCCAAATCGGAGACTGCATTGATTTTGAGCACGACAAGGCCATGAGGTTGCTGGAGGAAGATCCCGAGCAACATTCAGATCGGATTAAGTGAGCCGCCAAAGCGTGTGTGTGGTGCGTTTGCGGATAGGGGAACAGCGTCGGCGCTCAATTACAGATTCGGCAGCAAGGTTGCGCGATATTCGCCAGTTTCGTCCTCGCTCCCTTCTGCGCTCGCTCAAGCTGGTTTGCCTCCTCGGTTCGCGCACAAAGGCACATTTCAAGGACTGAAAACAAATAGCGCGCATTGTGCAACGTACTGAGCACGGAGAGAATGTCGCAAAAACGCTCAAATCGCAAGAAAAAAGAAGCGGAGGTGCCTAAGGAAGTTGCCGAGGTGTTCCCGAAAACCATTCGTTTCTATGATTCAAAAAAAAACGATTTCCGTCGTTCTAGCAAATTGGGGAAAGACACTCCGATGAAGGTTTAACTATGTAAAGGATGACTCTTTTGAAAGTTTCTTCGTTTGCCATTTGATTAGCAGACTGCTCGAAGTGATTTCGAAGGGACAAACAAGACTTCGGCGATTGGAAAACAACAAAAACGAAAAAACAAGATTAATTAAAGAGGAAAAGGCTGAAGCTGCGTCCACTCATTGATTGTAACCTATTGTCAGAAGAACACGAGTCCGACGACAGAGCTCTTTGCGAGTGGGAAATAACGACCTTTCGGGTTCTTCGGCCCCGACACGTCGCGTTGACTCAGTTTGGACATCTGTCGCCATCCACGGAACTGATTCAGCTCGTGATCGCCAAACATACATCGTCTCTTGCGGAGCACGGCTAGCAAACACGGCGTCAAGAATAAAACCGTGGCATGGTGCCAGTTCGAGGAAATAATATAAATAAATTCGTTTTCGAACGCTTTTTGATCGTAGTTTGCGTTGGGTGGCTGGCTGTTTACCAGCGCCGCGGAAGCTGCCCCGAGCCAAAGTACTTCTACATATTATGCTTGCGCACGAGAGTAGCTGAAAATTATTGTTTCACAACGACGCTTGATGAAAGTCTCTGCGCCCAGGGAATTCGCGTGGCGTATTTCGCTTAATTACGGTAAGTAGAGCAAGCGGTTTTGGTTTCGATCGTCTCGTATAGCGAGCAGTGTTCATTATACCGAGAGCTTAGACGCACAAAAACGGAATATAAAAGGATGGACGATACGCTGCAAGCGTGGATGGAATGCCGGATAATACGAGAGGGGCAGAAAAGATTGAGGATTGCAAGTGCAGCAGCAGCAGCTGAAATCGAACAAGCGAACGTAAATAAAACGCGATCGAAAGGGAAAATCTGGGATTTACGCGCACGAATTTGCCTCGTCCACATTCTCATATTCATGTCGATCTATCTATCTATTCCTCTTGAGCCTCGTAACGATTATGCGAAAAACGAGCAAAGCGGGTGGGGCGGGTGATACATATGCCACCAGCAAAGCAGAAGTACATCACATCAAAGAAAGGAAGAAGAGGAGAAAAACGCCGTGGAAGGAAACGGCGTCGTCGTTCTTGGCAGAGCGTCCCCGTTCACAACGTGTCTATAAAGTGACAGATTTGGAGTGCGATAAAACAGGAAAACGACGACTTGGCCCTAAAAATGGTCAGCGCAGATGTGAGGACTGCAAAAAAGTACGAGAAACGTCTGAAAGGCGGCACGAGGAAGCTTGAAAGGTCGCCGTGTTTATTTGAGCTCGACGAAAACCGTTTGTCTTCTTCTGTCACTTTTACAAACAATTCGGGTGGCGAGCGGGAGTGAGTGAGTGGAGGAAGGGCGCTCCGGTTCATCCAGCGGGAGCTCCGTGCAATTTGCGTAAAATTGGCGCCATTTACTAAAACGGCGCTTGGTGGCCCAAAACTCTCTGGACGGCGGCTGTCTCGGCGCTGACGACGATTACTTCAATGCAACCAAACAAACGACGGCGATCAACTGACGCCGGCGAAGTTGCCCCGAAGGAACCAAAAAAGCTGGACTTTCCGTGTTTATTCTGCCGTTTAAACACAAGGATGCTGCCACTCTCGGCGTAACCCAGATCGCCGTCTTCGTCCTCCGTCGGTTCTTTTCTGATCGCGCTTGATCGAGAGAGCGATTTGACTCTGATAGCACCTGAGATCTCGCTTTGGTGACGTCAGACAAGCACTTGGCAAACCTTGCTCTTCTCTTTATCACAAAAACCCTTCGGGAACAAACCATCAGTTATAAATGTCATTAAGCACAAACACCGTAAAATTTACAAAATTTAAAGAAAAATTATATGTCTCTATTTTCAAGTTTGAACCCTAAAGGGTCATTGTATATTCCGGCCCCAAAATGACATCTAAGAAAATCCAGATTTTGGCGACGAGGAGGAACCCACGAAGAGAAAGACAAGAACACGTTTCCTTTGGAATAAAGTTGAGTGATTAAGTGCCGGATCTGATGGATGAATATTCGTGCGAGCACGCAGAGACGGGAAAAAGGCCGGACAGCAAATGCGCAGATGCCCAAAAGAGCGTGGCTCGGGAGATGCGGCAGTTGGATGGCCGGTCTAATAATCTGCATATTCATCCTGTCAGTCACTCTCGCAATCCTCGAAAACAGCAAAACGCCAAGTTTTATTTTTGTGGCGGCTTGTCGCGCGTATGTTTCGCATGTTGAGGGAAACGAGGCCGATGGACGCTGAGAGACACTGGGATAAATGAAGAAAATCACGCATTCCAAAATCCCATCTTTTCACTACTAGAATGAAATTAGCGCAACGCCTAAATGAGCTGGTGTTCAAAAGGAAACGGGGGTTCATCTGGCTGCTTAGAAGCCGCACGTCCGTCTCACGTCAAGGGTATTGTGTGTAAAGGTGCCTAGAACCGTTGCTCGCTCAGACTTCTAGTAGCTAATGATATGTTAATCGCACACGAGACAAAGAAAAGAAAGTGCGGGAAAGGCGACTCTCGGTAAACAACAACTATTCAATGAACCACTTAGGCCGCGGTTCAAAACGGGGTTGGCCACGGGTGGGTTGTTTGTGGGACAACGAGGTGCTTAAAACCATCAACTTTCCATTGATCTTCCCGATCAATCACTCAGGACAACCGCTTTGTCTCGGAGTTCTTTTTTCGAGGGAACTTTTAATGACGGGAACAAAAGATGTTCTCGCACAGAATTACTTTTCTGGCCGGCATTAAACAAAGCGAACTTTGCTGAAGGTCGAGTCAATTTTATTAAATTACAGGGATACGGTAGACCGAGCAAAACTCTTCGCCAGCAATTGAGGTAAAGGTGAGCATAGACTACAAACAGCAAACAGAAAGGTCAATTTCAGTGACTCAATCCGAAAAAATTTTTTTCTGAAAAATCTTATTTCTGCACCAGCGCTACTTCTTGTTTACTACAAGTCAAACATCAAAACCCGCGGTTTCAGCTGATTAAGAAACGCCTGCAGAGCCAGAAACTAAAAGCCAAAGACAGAAGCTCTCAAATGCCACGCGAGCAACCATCCGTCGTCCGCGTGGCATTCGGGAAATTCCATATGCTCATGATTAGCATGTTTCACATGAGCAACCCCATCCGCGCGCAATTAATCTTACACGGCGGCGCCGTTCCGCTGGAGATACCCGCGTCGTCAATTAAAATCCGTAATTTGTACCAGCCGCAAGAAATCCTCCTCGCGCGCTATAATGAATTCTGCGCAAATCCGAGACGAACCGTTTTGAGAGGGGCTAAGGGAAATAAAGAACTTCGAAAGTGGCTCATTTAGTGAGTGTCGCCGTCGGATCGGCCGGAAACACGCGAAAGCAGACGGGGGCTCAGTTTGTGTCCTATTTGCTCGCGCGGTTTTATATTACTTTCCGTGTGATGCGTGCGATCAAAATTAAAAACCCATCGGCGCGTTATTAAGTGAGTGAGTCTGTGTGTACGGACGGCGTAAACCAGTGCGCGGCCGGCTCGGACGCGGAATCTGGGCGTCGAGGGCGCCACGAACACTGTGCCGGGATCGAATCTCTCCTTCTCGGCGGGCGACGGGGGCGACGTTTGGTCAGCGAATGAATGCAATCAGAGGGACAAAACGTTCCCACAATTAAAACAGGAAGCGCGGAGTGCCATCTGCAGCACAGGATCTGTCTGGCTGAATAGCGAAGGCGGATACGCTGACGCGAATTCAGCTGCGTTGAAAGGACGCCGCCGCCACAGACGTTGCCCGGGACGCAAGAAGGCTTCAGTGAGTGCGTCGAAAGCGACGACTCGCGGCACGGTACGCGAAATGAGCTGTGGGGCTGGCCGTATCGCTATGGCAACTGAATTGCGTGATTAATTCGACCGAAGCGAGCCGAATCGCATTGAATCACCTGTCCTCCTCTGCGATTTTTTCCCAGAGACCATTTAAGCAATCTGGCAGGACGGATGAGGGTCGTAGAGGACTACGTGAATGTTCAATGGAAATATTGGAAGGCTTTGAATCACAATTTGTGCGCTTGGAGCGCAACATAGGGTGAATAGTTCTTTGATTGAAGGTGGTATTTAGTGGACATTCACCATGGAAAAACAGTTGCAACCATGCAAACAAACAGAGGAAATGAATTTAGTTCCATTTGCGAATCGAGGGTTCAGGTTACGGGGGACTGGCAAACAAGAGTTGAGAGCTCTGCGGAGCTCCTCCAAAATCAGTAACGCATTCAGGAACTTTTCAGTCACACCGTTTCTGGGTTGGAACCAAAACTTTACTGTCATTTTTAGTTCATTCAAAAAGCATGTAGTGGGTTTTTAATCAAATTGTCTAGTAGACAACTTCAGACTACAGAGTTCTTTTTCCATAAGGTTAAAATTAAGTCATCACTTCTACGCCAAGATTTCCTCAATACTTTCCCATGTCTCAAACCGATGGTTCTCAGAAGCACATGTTGTGCGACTTACTGGCCCAGCCAAAGCCACACGTCCAGGTGCAATCTTGAGACACTTGAATGTATGTGAATGTCCAATATCCGAATCTGAGGCACTCTGCATGACGCCGGCAAACAGCGCCATCGAAATTTAGAAGACTGGACAAGAAGCCATCGCCGCTAAGATCGTAGCGATTTTGGTACAAGCCCTTGTACCGAAATAAGTGAATAATGCCGCGAGCCTACGCGTATCCATGCAAATAGAAATGCTCCGTCCCTGTCCAACTCATGGAAATGAAGCTATATTCAAGACTCCGTCCACGACCGGCGTCGCTGTAAAATCACGCCACTTCAGTCTGCACAGAGCTTTCTCCTTTTCTTAGCATCCCATCCACGGCATTCCGTTGTCAGTCCAGAACTGAACGCAGTGGAAAGCAAAAACATTAATACCGCAAAAAGGTGGAGAATATAATATGCGAAGGGGTTTGCGCATTCTCCACATTCGCCTTTGCCATTTATGAATGCTTAATCGGTGAGCTGAATAGCCGTTTTTGTTGCCGGCCTGCATACAGTAATCTCTTCTCGAGTAAGAGATATAAAATTAGCGCTAAGAAGCATCCACGTCACCTGTCTGCGATGGAAACCAAGCATCCGTACCGTAATCGCAATTCTATCAACTACAAACTCGCTAGAAATGCTTGGATAATTGTAGTTTTGCTTTTTTGCGGGTGATCACGCTGAAAGCTAAAGAGGAATGTGGAGGAATTTGATACGAAGCTAATGTGAAAATTCCGAATTTAGTAAATTGTGCTTGAATTGCTTGCGTGCTTAGACTTCTTTAACATGTGCGGCATGACTATGGATGCTTTCGAAAACAGCTCCGGTGTTGGGGGCTGGATGCAAGTTTTCAGCTGCAGTGGGTACAAAATGAAAAATCTTCTCTTCTGAATGCTTAACAGCAGGAAAACGATTCTTTGGGATGGGAGCGCCAATGGTCCATCTCATAAGCGCATTTTAGTCTTTCTCGGCATTCGTAGCAATCAGGAATAAAAGTGCATTTAAGAACAAAACTCTTGAAACAAGCGCTCTCGGAACGGTTGTTTAATAAACTTGATTTTCGAGTGTTTTCTACGTAAACACTGCACATAGCCCAGATTTACTCAAATAGCAACTGCTCTTTGCTCTCTTCGAAAACACAACTACAACATTTTTGCCTCAGGCGGTGCAGCCACTCCAGTCTTTCTGATTTCTGCCATTCGCATCTTCCCAGCGACCAACTTGCCGAGCAGAAAGGACATCCACACTTTCCTCTCAGTCTCAATTAAACTTCCCCCTTTTCGCAAAGTACACCTGTGAAGTTCAAGTCTTAGGTAAGTGTTTATTAGCCGTAACGTACACGAGGAAATTTAAAGAACTCTCTGAGCATGGTCCCTCAGAGTTCATCAGGATCCCACGTTAAACGAAGAACACCGAACAGAGTCCGATTAGATCACAAACGGTTTGTGACCCTTTTATGGTCGAAAAAAGTGCAACGCGTTTTATGAGTGGTCGTCCGAATTTCCAAAATTCCAGCGGTTGAAGAAAGCCGAGCTCTTTTGAGGTCGCCGAGTGCGGTCTTCAAAGAAGAACCTTTAAACTACGTGCTCAGAGACATCTTTCAGTCTTTCTTCCCGGTTTATTCACGCCGACGTGATAAAATAAAAAAGAAAAAGAATTACTTGTTCCGGGACTCGATTTCAACGTGTCTGGTACTGAAAACATTACACAGCAGACGCGAGTTGCGATCGTTTCTTGGCAGCAGAGAAGGAGAGATTAATATGTATCATATGGACTATTTTTGAACGCTGGGATCAGATGCGACGCAAAGCAGAAAAGAGACGGTCGTTGGACGATGTGGGTGCCAGTTTTTGTGCGATGACGTCTGCTGGGAACAGCGGACCAATTTTTCACTTCGAACTTCTTGGTGTTTGACGACAATTGCTCTGAAGAGGCATATTCCGGAAAGATAATTGGATGCCTCGAAAAGTGGTTGCAGACCCAGGATACTCCTAAGGTTAGAAATGACTGCCCAGAATCAAGAACTGTTGGGTTAGTAAACGAGAAAAAGAAAGAAAAAGGAAACGACAAAAACACGCAATTTATGTGGGAATACATTTACACTACACAATTCATCATATTGTACATTTGAGATTTATTAGGGCGAGTATCTGGGGCAAAAGAAGAAGAGCGCGTCGTCCGCTCTTTTAGAAGATCTTCCCGGCGATCGGCTTCATCATCGGGAGCTTCTCTGTTTTGAATGCCAGGATTGGCTTTTTTGCTTGAATCGGAGCAGCGACAGGGTCCAGCTCGTGGAACGGCATGTCTGTGTCGAATTTCTGATATTCTGAAAAACTTTGATTGTAAAATGAAAGACGGCGACAGTGATTCTCACCACTCAGGTCGAGTCCTCCGTCATGGTTGACGTCGAACTTGGCGAAGATTTCGGGGAAGTTATCGCGGGTCTTCAACAGGAATCTGCTCTCCAGAATCTTCTTCACTTCATCAACGTTCAGTTTCAGGTCAAAGTCGTCGTCAAAGTCCTAAAATGGAACCTACAAAGTACTGTAAAGAACTCGATCTACCCACCTCAAACAGCTGACCAAAATACTCGGCTTTCAGGTCATCTCCGGCTTGTTTCTCGGCATCATAATGAGCGTCAAACTCCGCCTTGCTGACAATGCCGTCTTCTAAAATTCAATTTTTATTACGGTTGCTCAAGGACTAACACTTACTGTTAGAATCCAAGTTGTCGAATTCATCGCGCTTGATCTGCTCAAAAACAAGATCGGAGTGCAGAAACTCTTCGAAGGTCAGCGCATCATCCTTGTTGGCGTCGGACCTCTTGAAACTTTGGGCTAAAGTGGGCTCAGTCAGCTGATGGAACAGAGGCAGCGTATATTACCTGGCGTTTCCTCGGGAACGTCTTCGGGCGTTCTGGGATCAACGGGTTTCGAGAGGACTCCCGCGACAAACACAAAGGCAAGTATCGAAAGGCAACGCATAGCGACCGTAAGGTTAGGTGGGCTTTTCTTAAAACTGCCAGCAACTGCCTTAAATAGAGGTGTTGACGGTTGTTTGTCAGCGAAGGACGCACACAGGTCATGAGTCAGCGTCGCTTCGAGGCGGGGCCTCGTTTGACAGTCGTTTTTGTGATCTGACGCCAGAGGCAGAGAGACAGAGAGAGAGGAGCACATTCCAATGATGATCTCAGTCGCTTGATCTTGAAAGAAAAGAACGCCGCCTAATGAAATGCTGCGACGCTCTCGAAAGGTTCGACTCGTCCCCACTTATGCGCATTACCGGGAGGGAGAGGAATGCGGGAGAAGAATTCGAAGAATCCTCCAGTCCTCTTTCGGGATCAGTGAACCTAAATTGTTGATGGCCTGAACGCGTTTCCGGCACGGCGGAGCCAAATGCCGATCTTATCGGTGTGGTCGAACGCCGTGGTTCTGACTGCAAACATGTCCGAGGATAAGAAAAAGACTGCCAAAACTTCAGTTATTTTTTTCGGAACCTGTCGGCACGATAACCATCGATAGGTACGCACGGGTTCTATTTGCCACTTTGTTAGTGTGGATAACGTGCAAACTGCAGTTGTTTTTGTCGCAGTGTTTCATTTGATAAAATCTGGAGCGGAGGAGGAAGAAAACTTTCTGAGTTAACCAGCGGGAGTCGACCCTCAAACTGAAGTGAGACAATTCTTATGGTAATCGCTAAGGCAATTCCTATGGTAATTTGAGGGTCGCGAGCGAGAGAACGACCTTGCGTGTTGAGGTCATAATTTGCACGTTCTTGAAGCACGTACAATGCGAAACCGATTCGCCGTTTCTGATGAGGAGCATAACGACTTTTGAAGTTTCGGGTAGGCATCTTTGTTTTGCCAGCGTCTGTCAGGTTACTTGTAGCCAAAAGCGAACGTAACTGGCTAAACTCGTTATTGAAACAGACTGAGGCTAACAGAATCCCTCTTCAAATGTATCACGCAGACCTCGCAAACTTGCACACAGATCCCGATGATGCTTCAGTCAAACTGATAAAAAAGCGTTCGGTCAAGACACACTGGAGCTCAGTGTTCCAGCTTTCAAGTCTTGCTTTCTGTTCCATTCGCACTTGCTAATCGTCGCCCTGAAGCATCTATCAAATCCGAAACAAAACTAGTCCATTTCCACTATCCGCCTGTTTTTTGCACCCTCTTGCACGCACTCCCGATTTCTCTCGATGACCAACGCTCGCGAGGCTTCTCTTAAGCGTGCAAGTTCTGCTTTTTCTGATCGCCTTCGGGCTGAGCGCCGTTCGGACTCATATATCGTGCATTTTTCCTTCTCAGCTACAAACATTTGAAAACATCGACTGGTTTGGAAGAAATTTTGAAGATTAGGCTGAAGACAAATGGCTCATGAAACGGTGAAAATCCGCAGCATTGGTTGACTCAACGCACCAAATTCACCAGTCAGGCAGTCAAAAGGGAGTCGGAGACGATCAAAGATTGAGTGCCTTGAACAGCTTATTCGTCGACACCTCGAACCTATCAAGGTCATAAAAACTTCCGAATCTAGACGGGAATGTTCGATTATTTTCATATGGGAACAGATTAATGCCTTTGTTTTTCATTAAGTCGATAAGTTTTCCACGCCGCCTTTGTTGTACAGCGTTCGACGTTACCGTAGGGAGCTGACGTCAGCAGACATCCTGTCCACCAGCCTTCATCCGCTCGGGGCTACTCTATGTACAGCAGTCATCTGACTGCGAAGCGAGAAATTTGTTTCTGTTTACGCTAACTCGCTACGTGCTCTTTGCGTCCTCGTCGCCATTTTCTCTTCAGAATACGAACTCCAATTACAGAGCGCCAGAAAGAGCATAGAAGAGCGCGTGGTGGGCGCTTGGATTGTATTGTAATTACATACTGAAAGTGCGTAAACAAACGACCGTTTTCACGCTCGCCTGTTCACGGGCGTCCGTGACGCGCCGAACGACGCCACGACGGCTGATCGGCCAAGTCGGACGGCGGGTATCCGCAGGCATCTGGCGCTGAGAGGAATTCTCGAAATGCGGACAGACCATCGCGGAAAGATCGAATTCGGCGATCACAGATCTTTGTACCGTTTTTTTCTCGGGAAAACACGTAGACGCTGTTCATGAGAAGACGACTCGACAAAAAATACTCATGTTACACTCATTTCGCATAGAAGTTTTTTGGAATGACTGCTACTGCATATTGCAGCAATCATCTAAAAACGAAACTGCGATTCAAGGATATCCTATCACTGCAAAGGCATGGAAACGTGTTATGACTATAGACACCTGAAAAGTTTATACTGAGCATGAATATATATATTTTGCTGCATTCCAAGATGTTAACTTCATGTTCAATCGAAGACTTGCCTAAATAAACTGTCTTCTTAACAGTCGCTTTCGCGTGCGTCATACGGTTAACCGACGCCAGAACGGCTGAACCAGGTGATTTGTTTGATTTCGCGCGGGTCATCACTGGAGAACGCGCGAAACGACTCGATGATCAAAGTTCTTCTTCGTCCTCCAAGGCAGCTTTATCGACTATGCGCAAAGTTAATCGTCGAGACCGTCTGCAACTGTTTGTTCAACGCTGCCGCCGCCATTAGGCGTTTCGGGAGGACCCACAAAGAATGTCTTGTTCAAGTCGTGCTTGCAATGAGTTTCTTCTTGGTCGTTTAATGACGTCGACCGAGGAAACTCTTTGTGCTCGGTCAATCTCGTTCGATTCTCCGCTGTGGAGGGGGCGACAAAAACAAGAATGTAGAACAATCAAGCTTCTGTTTCCATTTTACGTCTGAAAGTAACAAATTGATGATAGATAAAGAAATCGAAAAAGGAAATCGCGTATGTCAGGGTGAGTGTAACTTTTTTGTTCCAAAAATAGATTCCGCGGGCAAACAGTTCTTTATTTTCCGCGCAGAAAAGGTCGAATTAGAGAAACAAACGAAGAAGGAGCATAAGTCTTGTGAAGCACAAAAGAAACTAATGTCCACATCCTGTTACAGCCGAGGAAGATTGTTTAATATCGAGAACAGCCTCGAAATCCGCATTCCTTATTTTCTATTCGCTTCAATTTATGTAACGTTCAAACTCATGCGCGACAGCGACAGGGTGTTCAAACTCAGGGCAACGTCGCTGGCGTTGTCGCCGGCTTGTCGCTCGGCGACACGCGCGGCGACACGAGTTTGAACACCATTTTCTAACTGAAAACTGGCCTTTAGGTGCCACTTGGGACGCTGGTTCCATAAATCTAGATTTTTCCCGACATCGTGCAGACCCCTAAAAGCGTCCATGAAGTCGTAAAGATTGAAAAATGCGCTTGGGATAGTAGGTATAAAATGGAAAACTTTGCTGAAACCCACGGGAACCTCAAAATAATGCGCTGATAAAGTTTTTAAAGCTTGGCTGGTGATGTCGCTCAACTTGTCGCGCAAGGGTGTTCAAACTCATT
>KN167472.1:28667-168837 GCA_000757745.1 Steinernema scapterisci
TCGCTGCATTTGTCGCTGTCGACGGGCCAGTTTGAACACATGTGTTCAAACTCGTGTCGCCAGCCTTGTCGCTGTCGCTGTCGTTGTCGCTGCCGCTGTCGTGCATGAGTTTGAACGAAGCATTAATGTGGTCGTCCTTGAGCAGTTTCAAAGACGTCTCGAAAACAACCAGGAATTCGAAAGTCGACAAGAGAACTTTCCCAAGTTCCTAAACATCTTGGAATTTATAGAATTCCCATCCACAATCTTCATTGTCATCACATCGTTTGCATTCCATTTGCAAGAATTTGAACCACTTGACATTTTTCCCTTAATTGTGTTCTCGGCGACTGCAGCGATTTTCAATTTAGGAACGACGCTTGATTCGACGAATTCATCGCCAGGCGATCGTCTTCATCAGCTGTTTATCGCGACACACTGTAACAATAATTTCGTCCGATTTGAACGAGACATTAAAAAGTACATCGCAGTTTCTCGGAATTTCCGCCAGCGATTTTCACTCTTCTAGGATATTAACAGCTACAAGGCAAAATCATTCCAAATTATTGATGAAAAGCACCTTGAGGAGTTGCTTAGTGTAGGTCATCCCACTGGGGAAACTCGAATTGAGGTCCTATAACGATATCTCTGACTTCTCCAGAAGAGGACCATATCGGTAGTCAAGGCTTTCATTGGCAACGCAATCCGATTTCGTTCCCAGATCCTCGGTTTTTTCCTTGCTTGGGAGTTCTCTCAGCTTTCACCGCGTTCCAATTTGCGCAATCTTCAAGCCTGCAATCGCTATTTAATGCCGTCGCTAGGTGACAGTTGCTCGGATTGAAAAGTGGTTCCGATGAGACCGGTGACCTCATCGAGTATTTGAGTGGTAGTGGTTCGATCATTTCCGCCAGTATTGTAATTTCCACAACGTCTCCTTATCTCGGGCAGTCAGGACATTCGTGTTGTCACGCCACATAGAGCAACCAACGGATGATTCGAGTGCAGGCGGAAAGCAACAACAGCGAGCGTTTGAAGATCTCCTGATGGGGTGATCGCCATTCCTTGGAAGCTTTGAACACTTATTCAAAGTGGATTCGGCCTAAAAAGCGACAGATGGAATAAATGGACTAGGAAAAGCGGATTTTCCCATTTGGTGGCAATGTGTTTATTTGCGGTCGTTTGAAGTTGTTCTGGTTGGTGATTACATATCGCGAAAGAAGGTGTTGTTGATAAGGAAGAGTCTTATCAGTATTTCATATGTAATTGTTCCGTATTTAAGAAGAACCATCAAGAAGTCCGTATGAGTTATCACCACCCACATGTCGTCGAAGCCATCGTTTGCGCTTTCTCCCGACGAGGAGATCTACGAACCGCCTTTGGGACTTCACGCTTCTTCTCACGTTCCGGACCTCGTAAGTTCTTTTTTACCGCGTATTAATTAAATTTGGAATTTGCAGAAGACCTATGACGACCTGCACCGGCAGTCGATTGTTTCGCCGAATGACTTCTGGACGCGTTACACGGACCAGTTGCATTTCGAGAAGCGAACCAATGCTGGCTTGGAGTGGAACTTCGACAGAACTGCTGGTCCTGTCTCCGTCTCTTTCATGAAGGGATCGACAAGCAACATTTCTTACAACTGCCTCGAGCGCAATGTAGCAAAAGGCCTCGGAAACAAGGTCGCATACTTCTGGTAAGATGCCTTTGTCAAAATATAGAAACGATATTGCAAACTTCCAGTGTTGCACCGTCATACGCTAAAGTAGTCATCTATGTATTGTTACCGTTCTTGCAATCACTATTTCACATTGTTCTTGATTTCAGGGAAGGAAACACTCCGGGAGATGAAACCACGCTGACCTACAATGAGCTCCTGGATGAAGTGAAACGTTTCGCTAAGATTCTTCGGAAAAATGGGATCAAGAAGGGTGACCGAGTAGCAATTTACCTGCCGATGATCACCGAACTTCCTGTTTCGATGTTGGCTTGTGCGAGAATAGGAGCTGTTCATACCGTTGTGGTAACAATTATCACTAATGCTCTTGAAATATTGTTCATTCAGTTCGCTGGCTTCAGCGCTCAAGCGATGGCGTCTCGAATCGTCGACGCTGAAGCTAAAATGTTGATCACCTGTGATGCCTACTGCCGTGGAGGAAGACTCTTTTACTTGAAACCTCTTGCCGATGAAGCCATCCGAATCGCTGAGAGCCAGGGAGCTTTTGTGAAAACCTGTCTTATGGTGGATTACATTGAGCGTTGTTCTCTACCTGAAGGATGTGCCTACAATCAGTCAAAGGTAATCCTTTGTAGTAATCTTGTATGGCCCTGTCGGTGGTTACCGTTAAATGTAGGACTTTATATACGCCAATGGCATGATAATGTGAAGTAGGGTGAGACTGTTTCAGGGCGAACGAAACCCACGCGACCGGATCTACAGTGAAGAAACGCAGGACGTTGAAGATGTGTTTGACGGATGTGAATGGCTGGACGCAGAAGACGAACTTTTCATATTATACACCTCGTAAGTCGTTTTATTGCGATATTCTTATTAAATGTTTACTTTTCAGAGGGTCAACAGGTGTGCCGAAAGGTATCTTGCACACGGTAGCAGGATATGAAACCTACGCGTTTGCCACCGCTCAGAATACTTTCGATCTCCAGCCCGACGACGTCTACTTCTGCACCGCTGACTGTGGATGGATCACTGGACATACTTACATCGTATATGGTCCTCTCCTTAACGGCGTCACTTCCGTCATGGTATAATGGATATGTTCACAACAAGTAGCATACATTACTTTTTTTGCAGTTTGAAGGCCTCCCGACGTATCCAATGCCCGATCGATACTGGAGAATCATTGAAAAGTACAATGTAACCAAGTTCTACACCGCTCCGACTGCGATCCGCTCTTTGATGGCTTATAAGCCTGAATTTGTCACCAACTGTGACCTGAGCTCTTTGAAAATAATCGGAACAGTCGGAGAGCCAATCAACGCCGCCGCTTGGAGATGGGTGTACCGAATGGTTGGGAACAGAAAGTGTGCAATCGTGGACACCTATTGGCAGACAGAAACGGTGTGAAACCCGGTATCACAGAATCGTCTCATGCATAAATTTCAGGGAGGCCACATCATCACTTCGATGCCTTCCGCAATGCCGATGAAACCCGGTGCTGCGGCATTGCCCTGCTTTGGAATAGACGCAGTCATTCTGGATCCCAATGGCAAGGAGGTACTCGTTCAGAGGTTACTTTTATATACTTTTTATGATGAGCATTTCAGATAACTGAGCCAAATGTTGAAGGAATGATGTGCGTGCGCAACGCTTGGCCGGGAATGATGCGTACCATTGCCGGAAACCATCAGAAGTTCGAAGAAACCTATTTCTCCATAAATGGCTACTACTTCACTGGAGATGGCGCTTACAGGGACTCCGACGGTTACATCTTCATAACCGGCCGTGTTGATGATTTGATGAACGTAAGCGGACACTTGCTGTCGACCACAGAGATCGAATCTGCAATAACGACTCACCCCGATGTCGTCGAAGCTGCCGTCGTTGCATCACCTCATCCCATCAAAGGAACCACGCCGTACGCTTTTGTCACACTCAAAAATGTAAGTCCTTCAACACCGATTGTGCTGTTGACTCTTTCTGTTTAGGGAATGCGACTGAACCATGAAAGAACGGTTCAAATCAAGCAGAAAGTTCGAGAGCAAATAGGAGCGATTTCGGTTCCCGAGTTCATCCAGGAGGCACCAGCACTTCCTAAAACTCGATCCGGAAAAATCACAAGGCGCATCCTCAGGAAAATCGCGGAAGGTGATCGAGACGCCGACCTTGGCGACACAAGCACTCTCGCCGACAAATCCGTCGTAGACCAACTCTGGACAGGCCGTCGTTCGGCGTATGCTGGTTGACGAGCGTCTGAAAACAATACAACACGTACTTTTATTGATAAAAATCTGTGGATGACAAGTGTTAATAGATATGTATAGCGAGATCAGATCTGAGGATGACATTGGTTGAAGCAAATTTTCTCATCCTCGGCGCCAGCTCTGAGCGGTTGGACGCCAGGTATCTTCAGGACGACGCCATGATTCGTCGGGCCGGCTGGTAGACGGCTGCGAGGCTTCCTCCGAGAAGTAGGCGTAGTCGCACGGAGCGGAGTAGTTCTCATCTGCTTCGAAGTGGCTGTTCTCGCCACCGACGAAATGAGTTCCGGGACGGACTTCATGACGGCTTCCATCACGATGGTTGTCGAAGTTGCGCTGCCCGAAATACTCAAAATAGAGATCTGAAGAGCGCTGACCCTGCGAGCGGCTTCGGAGATGGGCTTCAACTCGAGTGCGGGTGTGGCGCCTGACGGCCTTATCCAGGTGCTGAGCGTAGCGGCTGACGTTGCGAGTCCCAGGCTTCGGATGCACGGAAATTCTGCGCCCATAGAGAGTGATCCCGTCGAGCATCTTGCAAGCAAACAGTGCGGTCTCCTCGTCCTGGAACTCGACAAACGCGCAGCGATTGCCGGAATCTAACTTCACGTGCTTGACAGCTCCCACCTACAACTATCGTTTTTCACAAATCTCTTAGCGACGTCGGCCCTTACCTGGATGCACATCTCGAGCAAGATCTCCTTCCTGGTTCCAGGGGAAAGCGGTGAGATGCGGATGGTGCTTTCTGAGCCCATATTGTGCGAAGCGCCTGAAAGAGATTCAAATTGAGACGAAATTAAAAATTGGCTGAACAAATTATTCGTGTTTCGTTGAGAACTGAGCACAAACCGCGATCAACTGCTTATCACCACTAAAATGAAAATTTATTGTAAAGAACCATCCCCAAAGCACAATGCAGGAAAGTCTCATTCGCAAGTGGTGGGGCCTCGGCGCTTTTACAAATTTGGATATCGCCGGCTGTACAAATTCTTTTAAAAGGGTTTCATCGTAAATGCTCCGCAGTCGCTAAAATCAAATCGTGTTAGGACTCCTTTGCAGTTTGATATATCGTTTTGCAAACCTGCAAATACGTTGGTAACGTGTTTGAAAAGTGTGCCATCGAAGTGCCAGTGATAAATTTGCTTTAATGATCAAATAACAAATGAGGTAAATAATCAGATGAGACGAAACTGAAAAGAAAAAAATAACTTACAAAGTTGAAATCATCGGAGAATAGGAAATGAGATTTGAGAAGAATGATCAACTCAGTCAGTCCATGATTCTCACGTATTTTAAACTGATTGTACCGTCATTGAGAAGGTGAAAACCGCTCGCTAGTCATCAGTAAAAACACATAATTGTAGCTGTCGCTTCGCCCTTCCTTCGAATCTCCATAATATTTTCAAGTTGCTTAAGTTACTCGTTTGACCGACGCCAAATTTCGCTTCGGTCCAAGCTTGCAGTGGTTCTGTTTGTATTATTGCGATCGCGATCCGACTTGTCACTTCCGATCATCTTCAGGCTCTTAATGGGAGCGTTGTTCGCTAAAAGCACGTCTTCCGAAGCTTGCTTTTTAGTGTGGACACTTTCTGGCTGGAAGTCGTTCGATGCCGACTATTCCGTTCCCCATGATAAAAGGTCTGTGCAGAGTGCATTCCATTGTGGTGTGGCTGACTCCCAGTGCAATAAAAAGAGGAAGCGGAGTGGCTGCGGGTATCGTTTTGCAACTTCGTTCCTTTTGCTGCTCCCGTTTTGCAACACGCTTTCACCGGAACCACTACAAACGAGCACTCTTATCACACCCACTGCTTAGAAGCGTTAAATGGAATAGTCGTCAAAGAGGCACCACATGAAAGCTTTTCGACAAGCTAAAACCGACGGCGGTGATGTTTTAATAAAGAGCACCGGTTGTGCACCGAAGGTCATACGAGAGACGACGACCAATCACACCACTTTCTCTCTGCATCACCTATGTATTATTGTAACATTTCTAGTGTTTCTGTTTTTTTCGACTTTGAACGGATCCAGCAAACAAGTGTCTGTAAACATTAAGGAGTGATCAAAGGCCTGGCCTGTGGTCGCAGTCATTTCTAGCTGGTCGACTTCACAATAGATGTGGAATGCCTGGGAGGTCATGGAGAAACTTTTGTGCGTTGTGAGGGAAGGCTTACGCGGAGGATGAGATGCCATGACGCATCGCCTGTTAATCACCGTGTTTATCGGCGCGCAGATCTATTTGCCTCCTTGAATTCTTCCTGCGGTCAGCTGACCGTCGTCGTACAGACAAACATGAGCCGATTTCGGATGGCGTGAGATGAGGGCGACAGGATGACGGTGAACTTTGGCCGAAGATCGCTTGGACCGATCGCGAATCCGGCGCGACCTCTACGAATACGAAGTTCGTTGCGATCACTCCTCGGCGGCGATCGCCTCCTCCTCCTTCCTTGTCATGAATTTAAGCGACTTCTCTGCTTATCAGTAGCAAGCCGTAATTTGCGACCAACTCTCGCAACTGCTTTCTCCTCCCCGCTCTTCTTTCTTCCCGCGGCTCCTAAGAACGGGATTCCTCATCGCCCGCAGCGTGAACTTCATACTTTGTACATTCAACACGTGTTCGAGGGACGGTTACATAAAAGTGCGACCGCCTCAAGCAGTTGCGCCTACTGCGACACGCAGGGCGGCTCTTCCACTTGTGTCCGGCTTTCTAGCGAAGGGCCGGTGTTTATTCCTTTAGCAGTTGGGTGCGCTTGCACGGTATCAGGATGGCATGACTTGCGCGACTGGATCGACTGGCCCGCGAATCACTCAAACCCGCATCATCGGATTTTTCGCGCTGGCCTGCTGAGTGAGTGCTGATAAGTGTATTTATATACTGTTTGGGAAGTGTACATAAGTTGAGTTCATCTCGTTGCATTACCCACTCGAATGACCTTCGCAGGTGGAGCTAGCCCTGATCTGCCGGTCCTTGTCCTGCCGAGCGCTCGCTCACTCAATCGCGATTTCTTATCACCATTGCGAGACTCTAAGAGACGGTGATAATAGATGCGGTTCTCTTGGGGGAGGTGGCGTGCTTTTTTCGCGTTTATACTCAATTATTCAGTTTCTCGTGTGGTCGCTTGCGGAGGATATTTCCTGGAACCATGCCTGCCAACCTAACCTTCCAGCAGATTCAGAACATGTTCGGACAGGACGTCGTTGTTGGCGCCGTCGGAACCGCCGCCGTCACCGTTGTCGGAGTGGTACTCTACTACATCTCGCAGTTGAGCGAACGGAAGCGGCTGCAGCCTCCAGCCGGAGTCTCGGTCGAGAAGCAGGCTGTTGAAGTTAAGGTGGGTCATTCCAGAGTTTTTGAGGCCAATATTTATGAAATTGCTTTTAGGGAAAGAAAGGAGTGTACAAGAGTGGACTGCTTGCTGACTCCGAGGAAGAAGTGCTCGAGAACTTTTGGCCTGAAGTGACCACCTTGTATGACGCCTTCCAGCGTGGCTTGGATGTAAGTTTCGACTGTATTTTTAATGAAATTCAAGTTTTTTTTTAGCTTAGCAACAACGGACCTTGTCTCGGATCCCGTGCAGGAGAAGACGAGCCGTACAAGTTTATCAACTACGTCGACGTGCATCGTATGGCCCGTGAACTTGGAGCCGCTCTCATCGGAAAATTCGGTCTCAACGCTGGTAAGTAGTATCGCCGTACTGATAAGCCTTTTTGCACGTGCGTTGTAAACTCCGATTAGAGCTAATGCGAAGAACTGTGGTTCGAGTTCACGGCGTCCCGCGACTCGTGGACGCCGTGAATTCAAAGTCTAGCACATGACAAGTAAACAAGACACGTTGAGTGATTCGTCTTGTTATTATTGTGGACGAGATGTCAGGATCACTTGCCAGAAGTACTTTGAACCTTGTCGGGTGGCGCGATCAGTATGGCGCGATGTCACGAGCACAAGAAGCAGTGATAGACGTCCCTAATTTGTCATGCGTCGGAGAGCAAAAAACCAACCACACTGGTAAATGAGCACAATTCAGTCTGCAACATTTTCAGGCAACGACGTGCACGTGGGAGTCTACGCCAAGAACTCCCCCGAATGGTTCATCACCGCTCTCGGATGTATCCAGCACTCAATCGTCGTCGTGCCCCTCTACGACACCCTCGGTGCCGAGTCCGCCGCCTATATCGTTCGCCAGACTGACATCAGGTAAACAGTACAAAAGTGCATTGGATTGGACGGAAACTTATTTTAGTGTCATCGTTGTTGACAACGTCGAAAAGATCAAGAAGTTGCTTTCGAACAAGGCCGACCACCCCACTCTGCGTCACATCATCCTGATTGAAAACAAGGGTCTCGATGAGGAAATCCGTGCGCAAGCCAAGGAGAACGAGGTGGAGATTACCTCCTTTAAGGATGCTCTTCTTGAAGGTCGTCTCCATCCCAAGAAGTTTACCCCTCCTTCGGCCGACGACACCTATCTTATCTGGTATGATTTGTTTTGCCCTTGAATGTTGTATGAATGTCTTTTTTAGTTACACCAGTGGAACCACCGGAAACCCCAAGGGAGTCGTTCTTACCCACAGAAATGTGGTCGCCAATTTGTCTGGATTCTTCAAGATCCTTGATTCTTTCAAAACTGGAGCTTTCGAGACTGACGATGTTCTCATCTCCTACCTGCCCCTGTCCCACATGTTTGAACAGATGTGCCACTGGGCCTCCATGACCAGCGGCTCCTCCATCGGATATTTCCGTGGCAGCGTTCAAGGACTCACCAGCGACATCAAGGAACTGAGGCCAACTATTTTCCCCGTTGTACCTCGTCTTCTCAATCGCATTTACGATTCCATCCAGGCAAGTATCTTGTTCGAAGACTGTATAAAACCACGTTTGGTTCTAGGGAAGACTCCGCAAGTCAAACGGTATCAAGCGAGCCCTTTACAAGATGGCTTACAATGCCAAGGTCGAGCAACTTCGCTCCGGAGTCGTCCAGAACAACACTATTTGGGACAAACTCGTTTTCCGCCAGATTCGCGTATGTTCTATCAGCCACAATTGAATCGGTCTCATGCCACATTCTGTTTAGGATCAAACCGGTGGCCGCGTCCGGTACATGGCTGTCGGATCCGCGCCCATCAGCGCTGAAGTGTTGGAGACTTGCCGTGTGGCCCTTGGAGCTACCATCCTTGAGGGCTACGGACAGACCGAATGCACTGCTGTTGCTACCATGACATGGCCGAGCGAATTCACTGCTGGTCACTGCGGCCCTCCTGCTCCCTGCACCACTGTCAAACTCGGTGATGTTCCTGAACTCAACTATTTCGCTGTAAGTATTTTTGGCTATGCTCACGGTGCTACGATTTACATTTTAGTCTGACCGCAAGGGAGAAATCAGAATCAAGGGACCCTCGGTGACCACCGGATACTTCCGCGATCCCGAAAAGACCGCTGATTTGTTTGACGAAGACGGATTCCTGTGCACTGGAGATATTGGCGAGATGATGCCCAACGGAACTATCAGAATCATTGACCGAAAGAAGCACATCTTCAAGCTGGCGCAAGGAGAGTACGTCGCTCCTGAGAAAATCGAGAACGTCTACGTGCGAGCCCCTAGTGTGCAGCAGGTCTACGTCGATGGAGACAGTCTGGAACGAACCCTTGTTTCCATTGTTGTCCCGGAGTTCCACGAAATTAAGAAATGGTACGCCGCCAACGTGAGTGATGCCGAAGTCTCGAACGAGGAGTTGTGCAAGAACAAGGAAGTCATCGCCCACGTCCTCCAGGAGATGCGCGACATCGGCAAGCTCAACAAGCTGAACTCGATCGAGCAGGTGCAGTCCGTTTTCCTGGAAAGCGAGCCCTTCAGCGTTGAAAACGGTCTCCTCACACCTACTATGAAGGCCAAGCGCCCTCAACTCCGACTCAAGTACAAGGAAACGATTGCCGCCCTGTACAAGTCCAAATAATTCGCTTGGCCTAAAAGTGTTTGGCCCTCAATTTCTGTAAAATATTGTTGCGTGCTTTATTCACCCATTAGCTCAAAGATTTCTTGAATTCCATTTTGAAAGTTGCTCATTCCTGTTACCCCTGTTCAGAGATTTTTATGTGACACGTGCCTTCCCGACGTCTGCTAGTCGCCTTGTACATTGTTGACCATTCAGCGCGGAACCCCTAATAAATTTATTTAAAAATATCTCATACATACGCCTCTATCTTCGATCGACCAGTGAAACACGTGAGGAAGATTAGAGAAGACAAAGTCCGAACCCGAATTCATGGAATTAATTTATGATCAATGCAGCTGCTACCTTAAGACGTAAATCGTCACAAGTCACGATGATCAAAAGCGGCGAAATTGGCCGTCGTAAATTCCCCGTTCTCTGCAAATAAATTTTGCAACGGTCATCAAAGAGGTGTTGTCGTATGCGATAAAATTTGGCATGCCCCTCAAGGAGCGATCCGACCGCGAAGGGGGTACGTCAGAGGAACGGCAGTCGGTGGGAGCTTCTAACATAGGAACTATCAAAGGGGATCGAATATGGCATCATTAAAACAAACAACTAGTGAACGTGGATGATGAGATGGATTCCTTCATTTGGAGCCATGAAATCCTAGAAGTGTCACTACGGATGGCACGTTTAAAGAATCCTTCAATCCTTGAACTTGCTGTTCCTTTGAGAAAAATGAGGGCAAAAATCTTGGAGCGAGAATCCTGAAAATGTTTGTAGCCTTGCGGCATACTGTATTTCGGGCATTCAGCTTGTCTTCTGGCAGCTCGGATCTTTGTCTACCACATATGTTTTCAGTCTTATGATACTCCTGGGATTTCGCCGCAAAAATGCGACCGTTTTTTATTTTCCTACATAATGTGCGAAATCTTGCTAGTTTACCAAAATGCAAAAAATTTTTCTTTCTTTAAAAAACTTCAAAATTTAATTTTGCTTTTCATTTTATTTTCCTTGGTTGAAACTGCCCGTTAGACGTTCTTTGTGACTGACCGCGCCCTGATTCGACTGATCTGATGTCCACTCCATCCCATTGCTACAACATTCGTCCGACCTTTTGTAGTTTGATTTCTTGCGACGTATTGTCGCGACGAGCGAGGGTCGTTTGTTTACGGGGGAGCTTCATTCCACTCTTGCAGCTGTTTACTGCTTGGTTCGTTGCACTCCAGCATTCTTCTGGCGTTCGTTTTCCCGTTCGCTCGTGTTCGTGCAAATAATTCTTGGTCGCTCCTACGACTTTGAAGACGTTTATCCTCGTGTGTTGCATATATTCGAGCAACGTTTGTTCAATCCGTTTTTTTAATGTTCAGATGGCCTGTAAACACGCCGCGAAGTTCTTCCCCGTTGTGAAAACGCCTGCTCTTCCCGAGGGTGCCATGCACGGCAAATTCGCCTTGGTTACCGGTGGCGGAACTGGGCTTGGACGAGCGATGGCCACTCAGCTTTCGCGTCTGGGAGCGACTGTTGCGATTGCCGGAAGGTTAGTTTGGATTCGATTGTTTTTGAATGATTTGCGTATCTATTACAGACGTAAGGATGTCTTGGAGAGAACCGCCAGCGACATCCACACGGAAACTGAGGGAAAAGTGAGTGGGCTATTTTGTATTGTGCTTAATTGCGAATTGTACAGGTGATTCCCGTCCAAATGGACGTCCGCGAACCTCAGGTCGTGGCCGACTCGATCAACACTGTGGAAAAGGAATTCGGGCGCCTGCCGAACATTGTCATCAACAACGCTGCCGGAAACTTTATCATGGCTTCGGAGCGTCTTTCAGCCAACGCCATACGGACTGTAGTCGACATCGTTCAGCTCGGAACTGTCAACGTGACTACGGAAATCGGACGCCGTATCATCGAAAATAAAAAAGGTAAGCGCCAATTGAAGCACTTGATTGTCAGCTACGCTTTGCAGACGGATGTGCATTCCTGTCGATTTCTACTCCATACGCGCGCAGCGGCGGACCTTTCGTGCTCCCCAGCGCTATGGCCAAGGCTGCTGTGGAGAATCTGACAAAGACTTTGTCAGCGGAGTGGGCCCAGTACGGCATGCGCTTCAACGTAATCGCTCCTGGTCCGATCCCCACCGAAGGGGCATTCGGCCGTCTGTCAAACATGACTATGGAGGAAACCGTCAAACTTATGGCCAAGACGGTACCGACTGGCCGTTGCGGAGAGCCCGAAGAGATCGCTAACTTGGCTTCTTACATGTGCAGTGATTATGCCAGTTGGATGAACGGATCGGTGAGTACCTCTATCTAGAAGTGATTAATTAAGTACTATCAATAGATTATCGATTTCGACGGCGGACAACAGTTCTTGAACCATGGAAGCTCTTTCGGAGATTTCCTTCACAAAGTCCCAAAAAGTGAATGGGCGAAGATCGAGGAGCTCATTCGCAAGCGCACGGGCAAATCGAAGGCCAAATAAAATAATAGATATTAACAATGTAATCCGATTATGCACCATTTATTGTACATATTTTCTGAAAGTGAGTATAAATTTGCGATCAATTTGAGTTTCAACTGATTGGGGATGGTAACATTCTTAAAGCGTAACGTACAGAAATGTGTAACTGGGTTTATATTTCTAGCTTCTAAAATAACAACATATTTCAAACAATAACGACGATGGGGTAACAATCTTTTTCTAGTTATACTGTACAGCTAATAACAAGGAACCAGGTAAAATTTGACAATTGTACAATAACAAATAAAACAAGGAACAAACTAAAAACAAGCACGTCTACACAGCAAATAAACAGAACACAACAAAATATGTATACAAAGTCTCGTTCGGGCAGCTTACCGTCTTGAACGTCCAACGGTTTTGCAGTCCTTGCAAGACGGACAATAGTATGAAGAGCTCTTCGAGATTTTCGATTCGGTTGTTCCGACGCAGCCCGGATGGAACCAACCTTCACAGCCGTCACAACCAACATAGAACCTGAAAGTAAAGAATCGTAATGCGCGATGCCACCGCAATTTTGAGTTATTTGTAAATATCCCTTTCGTCAGAGAATCTCGCTAGTAAGCTTCTAACAATGAATACTGCAACTTACTGGCTGCTGTCGTAAGGTTTCTTGCAGACGCAGTACAAATCAAGCGCGCCTGATTTGCAACTCTCGCAGACAAATGCCTTCATACGCTTCGACTTCTTGTCTCCCATTCCCACACAGTGGCCATGGAAATGTCGATCGCAGACCGTGCAAGGAATGTAGAATCTGCAGTGAAACCAAATTACCAAAGCCAAATTCGGGGCATCTCACTTGCGAGGATCAAAAGCTTCTTTGCAGATGCATTTACACTTGGAGGCGTCCAACATACTCGGGACAGATCGGTGTCCTTCCTTTTTGATGCTGGACTTGGGCGGTCGGCCTCGACCTCTCGGCGGTGGTGCTGGAACCGACGAAGCCGTGGTGGCACTGGCTTCACTCTTCTCCGAGATGCTCTCCCTCTTCAGCTTGTCCGGACTCAACCTTCGCTTTCCCTTGATGCTCGACTTCTTCGGCGATGGAAGCGGGATGCAAAGTTCCGTCGGAGGATCTTCCATTTTGCCCTCCTCGAGGATCTCCTCTGTTCCCGCCAAGCAGCTGTCCAAAATGGAGAGGTGCTCCGATGTCAACTCTTGCAAGTCGGTTCCGAACGCAAGTTGGTGAACCTCGTCTAGCAATACGTTGAGATCCGGTGGCGCTGACTCCTCAGGGGGTTCCTTGTTATATACAACGGAGTCGCCACCAAGACTGATCTGACTCGGATCTTCGACCTTGATCTCCACTTCGGTCATAGCCACGTTCTCCTTACGACTCTGCTGGACGTGTGTCTGGTCAACGAGTTTTTCTGAAATCGGACGGCTAATAATGGTTAGAAAGGAAGTAGTACTCTTAGGCCGGGGTCTTGTTCTGGCTCGGCTTCTCTTCCAAGGTGGTGTTATGCCAGTTTCGCGCTCCGCAATCTCTTCTATCTTCTGCCGTCTCTTCATCACCTCTCGCTTTAAAATATCCATACGCTCATGGAGCTGCATGTCTTGCTGGTTGTAGCGAAGCAGAGGATACCTAAAATAAAGGTTTTAGTTAGTACTGCGGCACCTTTATGCGTACGTACCTGTTGTTGGACTCTCTAATCCGCATAGGTTGAGGAAGCGGCCTTTGCCACCCCAAGGGCTTTTCAGGCTTTTCGGTTTTGCAAACCTGAGAAATCATTCCGTCGAGAAGTTGCTTCGCCACACGCATATCGGGAGTGTCGTCTTTCGCTGGAGCCAAGTTAGAGGGCTTCTTCAAAAAGGTCTGCGTTTGCTCGATCATCTGTTGGTGACGGGAAGCCGCATCACGGGCAAACGGCGACGTGTAAGTGGACAGCAGCGGATTACTTGGGGCCAGCCGCCTTCTTTCAAGCTCGCTTCGGGTAGCCACTAAACACTTGTCCGTCCTATTCTTATTTCAAGGCTGAAAAACCAACATTCTTTCTGGCGCAATCCTTCTTCGACTCTCCGGACTTCACTGTCCAGCAAGGGCACTAGCGACAATGAGTTCGAATTCTTGGCTTTGTCATTGGCTTCCTCCTCCTGCCTCATAATCTCTTCCTCAACAGCGATAGATTCAGCTAGCGCGCGCTCTTCATCCTCGTTCCGCTCAAACTCGAACCTGATGGAGGCCGGACGTCGGCCGAGAGCAGTTCTCTTCAGAGGATCCAGAGGTTTCGCGTAACCAACGCGCGCCATGTTGATTGGAGGACGTCTGACAGTGCGCTGAACGAGTCCCCCTCGTCCCTGAAATAGAAAACTTAACCAAAACGTTCACGTAGTCTTTAATTACGATCATCTGCCGCATGACTCTGGCTCCAAATGCATTCCCCGAAGTGGCAGATGGAATCGGTCTGGGAACTGCGTTAATGGGTCGAATAGTGGTGGGAGCTCGGCGAATGTTTACAGGAACTCCGGATGGGCGAATGTAGCGGACGGGAGCCGTTCGGATGGAGGGCTGTTGCGACAGGTTGCTGAAAGAAGACTGTATGAGCGTTCGAAGGAAAAATCCTTTCCAACCTGGGGACGTGAGTGGTTGCGGTCTCCAAAGGTCGCTTGGCAAACCCCGCCACCATCCTGTACTCGTCTTCGTGCACCAGGTCATTGTCGTGCTGCTCTGCTGTCAAGTCGATTGTGTCGACGCGGGGTTCAGCTATGATTCGTTTTCTGGGGAAAGGCTAAAACGCTAGAAATAAGTAATGTTTCAACAGTTTTTAATACCTGAGGCTGAATGGTGTACGGCTGCGGAGCGGACTGCACTGTCCGAATGCGGACATATTCACTTCCAGGAATAATATGACGCTCTCCGGCTACTCTGATCGGTTTTTTCTCAAACTGACTCCCGAGTATCCTTACGAATCTGACTCCAGTGCCGGTTTGAACGAAAGTCCCTCCACCTCGAGCCACTCGAGTGACTCTTCTGACTCTGGAATTGTGCTCTGAAACGGACATGTGGAATCCATCGCGTCTAATTAGCCAAGTACCAATCATTTCTCCGTCAAAGCGCACTCCTTCGAGCCGCTTCAGACCGGCTTCCACAGGTTCGAGCGTTGGAGCCTGTGGATCAAGCTGTGGAGGTCCCTGCAAGTCATAAGACTCATTCGCCATAAGAAGCATTTGAGCTTAGGGAGACTAAATGCCCAAAAGCCGCCAACGTCCAACAATTCCGCGCAGTCCTAAAAACGACAATATCGCGTAAACTTATTTAACAGTTTCAAGTACAAAGTGAGCGAATGATAACGCATTTCTGAAGAGGGACACTTGCATCCAGATGATTTTAATCGAATCACTTGACAGTCTGCAGGAAAACTCGACTAAGACACAGAAAAAAAGGAAAGAAACGATAACAACAATTGAATCCCGTAGTGAGAACAAGCAACAACAGAAAAGATCAACTATAACACCGAAAGGGAGTAAGACTGTGGTAAAGGGTCTGGCCTGGTTAAGGGGCTGGTTAATTGTTCGTGGATTCGGAGGCTTGCTGCCCGTTCGATTCATGTACGCCGTTAGTCTTGGCCATACGGACGACAGTGTACTTGAGGGGTGGCGCTCCGTCCTTCTGGATTGGAATCATTCTGCCGTTTGTGCTGATTCCGCTATTCATGACTTTCACGTATCTGAACACGTTTCCAGAAGTTCCGTTCTTGCCGACCGAAACCGTATCTAAAAGTGGAAATGTCAAATTGATCTACATATACGAGAGGTCAGCGAAGGGCAAAACAAAATGTATTACTTGGAGTAGTTAGAGGTAGAACGGTCTTTGAGAAGTAGGGAGAGTTTGTTTTGATCGCCACTCCGTTCGTCGGCGTTATCAGTTTTGCCCTCTTCGGCACAACACTGACGACTGGAGTGACCGCAACCGGTGCCGAAGAAGGCGGCGACGGTGAATCTGCCGGTTTTCTCTTTAAGGCGCGCCGACCGTAAGAGCCCCAGTAGTTCTTGATTTCCCAGAGCTTCAGGTCGACGCCATCGACCCACCGCTCAACAATCTCCGTCCTCTTTGGAGCTTGTTGAGCTTTAGTTGCCTTTTTCCGTCTTGATCTTCGTCCTGAATTATCCAGAAATGTCATTCAAAATAGAACAAAAGAGACAAACCGCTCTTAATTCGTCCTTCGACGTAATCCTCGGAATCATCGCACTCGTCCATCTCGGCTTCGTCGAGGTCGTCTGCATCCTTGAGTTTGTAGATGCGGACTTTGTACTGCTCGTAGTAGCCGTCCGGAGGATGTTCCCTGTGGCCTATGACCACTCGCTGCTCTTCGCCATCTACCCCGTGCACAATATGTTTATTCTAAAGTACAGATGTCAACATTTATGGCCATCATATAGAAACTAACCTCTCCTTCTTCTTGGGGCAAATCCACCCATCGTATACACGCGAACATCGCCCTCAGTTGAAGAGCTATCGCGTGCAACGACTTGGCGTTGAATGTAAGGTACCTCCAGCAGTTGTCGAACGTTGGACGTGGCGCAGGAATATTCCAAAACAGCGGGTTCGGCTTTGCGGTCCGACTGAAACCGTGCATGTAAACCTTGCTGCTAATTCCTCCTTGGCGTGCGAGTCGTCTCAAGATTCTGAATGAAGAGAGTTAAGTTTCATGGGCGACGTAGGGAATTCGCTTACGGTTGTTTCAGGTGCAAAATACTCGATTTTCCCGTCGCTCTCGACCTGTATGAGAAAGGTTCGGACAGCGGGAACGGGTCTTCATAGCCGAGGTTCTTTTTCGGGTTTGCGTCTTTTCTGGACAGCCTGTCGGGACGAACAATCTTGGAAATTCCGCTCGTGGGTCCGCTGAAGCGTTTGAAAACAGTACGGCATTCTGAGTTGTAGCACTGCTGATATCCGGAGTTGGGTCCATAGTACGTGATGTACTTCATTCCGATCCGGCACATCGGCGAGAAACACGTTTCTTTACGGCGACTGTACCGGGCTTCGAGGTACTCGTAACCGTCGCCTATCTTCCGCCAGTACATGTATCTGCTTATCATTCTGTCTAGTCTCCAGGCACGGTACTCAGGCGAGTTCTTCGCGAACTGGGAAGGATTCGTGCGCCCGTTGATTCCACACGGAACCTTTGGCGGACCATCAACAAACGTCCTTGTCCACGTTCTCGACTGCCAAATCCATCCACCGAGCTGGCGATAGCCGTTAAGACGGTATTCCTCGTCCTTTGCTCGCCACAGCGTGTGCTTGGGTTGAACCCCGTTGCGGAACTTAACCCACACGACTTCAGAGTCTTCGTCCGTGGGCTGGCTTTTCATCACATTCTGAAAGAGCGTGTTGCAAAAGAAAATTGGGTGTAGACAAACCTTCATACTGCGCGATTTTGCCGAGTCCTCTTTTCTCTTCAATTCCTTTTCGTCGACGCTGTATCTGTACAACGTGGTGTGGCCGAGAGAATTCCACCAGACGCTCGAAAAGACGGGTTTCCGGATCGCGCACTCCATTTTGAGAAGAACCATCTTGAGCTTCTGGACCGTGTCGGCCGAATCCAAGTCGGCCTTGAACTTTTCTTGATAGTCAGCCCAGAGACGATGGAAAAGAGGCTTCGGGATCTTCTTGCGGAATTCGTCGAGAGTCCATTGCAGAGATTTGCAGGTTTGAAATGCTGGACCAAATAAGTCCCTTCCTTTCGGGCAAGTCCACTAAATAAAAGCTGTCAAATACAGATCTCCATCGACCGCTTACAGCAAAATTGACGTCCAAGGCAAACTTCACATTCAAATACTTCTTGCGGTCCCGTTCCTTGGCTCGAACTTGTGGCGACCTTGCGTAGTCGTTACACGCGTACTGGTTTTCATAATTCCGAAAATCGTTCTCGATGAGACCGAGTCGGAAGCCGTTAGCTCTTCGGCGTATCAAATTGTCGACTCTCTCACTTCGAGGCACCTGAGTGAGATCTTCTCCTAGTTCAGCGATTTCGGATTCTGAAAACTTGAACGGTTCCCGAAAAAACTCTTTAAACTCGCTTACCAGTGTAATCAGTCACCCAGAAGGTGTCAAAAAGATGTCCCTGTTCGTCGATTCCGCATGCACTTCTTACAGATCTAACAAGATCGCATTCCACTTCGCCTGCATCTTCTTCGTTGTATTTGTGGTAGATCTGGGCCATTCGAATAACTGAAAAGAACATCGTCGAAAATGGAACGATCAAACCGAAAAGCGAGAGACAAAATCAAAGCCGACAGTCACTCAAACATTATGCCACGCGTTGCAAATGGGAAATTCGAAGGCGAAAGATGATGCTTGACCAGCCGTTCGTTTTCGGACCGCTGCTATTTTTCAGAAACCTAAACTTTTAGACGCCTGCGATAAGCCATCGACCAAAGCGAGCTTGAGTTTAGGAAGCCAATACATCGGCCAATCAGAATTGATGTATTTTGCAGAAGTAATCACTTACCATTGTCCAAAACAAAGTAGACGTCCCTAATAAGGTCGGTTTTGTGCTTTGCCAACTGGTCATATCGCTTCATCGTCAGCTCTAGAGTCACTCTCATCTGGGCTTCTATCCTCGGGAACTCCGCGGTCAGCCGTCGATGTAGTCTCTTCTCGTAACGACCATCTCCTATCCGATGCAGCAGCGGGTAAAGCTGGGGTATCGTTGAGTAGTAGACCACGTTCTTCTTTGTCGGATCAACCCTTAAATAGAAATGGCTCTATTAGTCATTTTCAAAAATAGCGTGAGCCGTAAAGTCAGTATATTATCGTGCTGAGTTCCTAATAAGGACGTGTCTTTTGTAGGCAAAAGCAAACGTACACAAGTAGCCTTCGACCTACAAACCAATAAACGCGGTTATTTCGGTCCTCGCCGAGTTGTTCCAGTCGTAGGTTGTTGTTTTCCGGCGGGAGATCCTCTATAGAGACGCCGGGAGTCTTCCTGTGCACTTCACATATCAAACACTCCCACGTGTCGAGGTTCTGGGGGAGGCAGCCGTTCATCTGCTCCAGACAACTCGTGTGATAAACGGCTTCGCAAAAACTGCATTTGTAGACGATGCCTGGCAAGGCGCCCTTGTGCAGAGAACAGTCTCGACAGTAGTCGTCGTGCTGAATTAGCTTCATTACACCCACAACGACCTCAGGCGCGGGACTAACCTTAAATTTGCCTTCTTGGCGTGCCGCATGTCTGAATATTCCAGATTCGAAAAATCGTGTGCACAGAAATCGTAGCACGAGTAACCTCTCTTTCGCTCCGCAGAACGGGTAGTTTGTCTCGTTCAGAATCTTGCGGACGTTGTCCGGAAAGCGGTACATGTCGCTTTCAACGTACTGTCTTAAAACTTCGGCATATGTCATTGGTTCAAGCAGGGCAACAAGTAATGAAAAGCTTGGATTGAGATCATTTGATGCCATAATCATCTGCTCCTCCTCGTCGTCGCGCAGGGCGAACTTGAGAAAGGCGATGTGGATTTCAGCGAGAAGACGAGATTGTTCTTGAGATCGCAGCACGCGGACGAAGTCGTCAATACAGAAGGGAGATAACATTAGTAGACGATAATGTGTTCGACAGGTTTCGAAAACCTGAACTCGACTAATTTTGTTGGCCTGGAAAGCACCGAATTACCTCAAAAGCGTCGAGTAGATTTTCTGGCTCCAGCGGAATGTCGTCACTTCCGACGGGAAGAAGGAAGTCAGGGACATCTTCATCTTCACTGAAGTCCTCTTCGATCAGTTCGTCGATGATCGGAAAGTCGTAATCCACCTCCTCATCTTCCAGGAAGCTGCAGTCCTCTTCTGGGCTGTTCACTTCTAGAACAGTTTCATTGAAAAGTTTATGAACTGATTGAATATATTGATAAAATGAAACGAGATGCCAAAAATCAGAAATATGTGTTTCAGGATAGAATCCGTTGATTACTCACCAGAAGCATCCGAATCGTCGCTTTTTTCATCCTCAGTAGACGAATATTCAGGGATTTGCATGAACTCTGGCAGGCTGTTCTCGATTCCACGGTCTCTGAAACATTACAGCGCCAATAAAACAGTGTCTTGAGTTAGCTGAATTATGGGTTCTCGAGTCAGTCGATTCCGATAAGACGAATATAAGATTAGATATGCGGAAGCGTACAGTTTTTTAGATTTGGACGTCCGCATCGGCGTGGAGCGGTTCGATGGAGTACTCCGCGGCGTAGACGCCCGTTCTTCTTTCACATTCCTCGGCCGGCCCCTCGGCGTTTTGCCTTTCACGACAGCGCCGGGTGAGGGTGGCGGGGGCGAGTATCTGGCCCCTGTAGCCACTGGAGTTCGTATCCTGGCCCGCGAGGATCGACGGGTAGCCGGAGTGCTCATTGTATGTCGTTGTTAGAAGCTTTTGTGAAATCGAGCTGACCGTAATCGCTAACAACAGTAACCCCAATATGGGGTCGGTCCAGCTAACCTGAAACATATGTTATCAATGTTCTGGCGCTTAAATTCAATTCATAAAACTCGACCGCGCGTCGAACATTACAGCCATCGACGTTCAACAAGTCCACACATTGGTCTGGGGCCTCGGCTGGTCCCGCCACGAAACACAGTTACTCTCAGTTTTCCGGCGCCGATTTCGGTCGTTCCCGAAGCCGGTTAGTCACAAGCAAGTTCGATATTCGGGAAGCTGGCTGCAAGAGCATTTCAGGGACAACAGCGAGACTTCGCGCGCGCGTTTCGTTCTGTCTACCCTTTTTTCTCTGTCTATCTATCTATCGACGCCCGTCGTTCCCTTCTCCTCTGTGTGTGTTGCGAAAGCGCAAAAGCGACGGGACCGCCGCTGTCGTTCGATTGCTCCCCCTAGTCGACTTCCATAGGCTCTCCTCGCTGACGGGGGGCGCAGCGGCGTGGGGGTTGCCGGTCTGGGGGTTGCCGGTCGGCGGCGTGGCGCTCCCAGTCCTCGTCCTCCTCGCTGTTCACTTCGTCACAACTTCAGCAGCAGCCACGATGCACTATCGTTCGCTCGTTCTTCTCCAGACGAGCCGCCCCGCGACTGAAACAGCCGATCACTTTTACTTTCTCTGACTTTCTCTTATCTCAGCTCGCTAGTTCAAACAGGCAACATTCGGCTTCAGTTTGCTTTCATCGATCGGTAACTCGAAATCAGCTGCTTGACGCTCGCTTCTCTAGAATATCATTCCGCTAATTACGATTCCTGTTGAACCCAGTTCTTATATTAAGCGGGAAAACTTGAATGCAGGTTCTTTTCTGTACTGGTGCGCTCGATAACAAAGATTAACCTGCACTTGATTTAACCGGAAAGGCATTTTTTAAGTGCTTTACAGTTTTTCGTCATTTCCAAGAATGGAAGAGAATTACTGTGAGAACGCCGATATGCAGTACTGAAACTTGAAAGCGATGCTAGATGGGCGCACGTTACTCGGGAACAAAGAGAATGGACTCGTGGTTAGAACGGCTTTTTATGAACATGCAGAAGGACAATGGTGTTTTCATTCAGACCACACACATGGGGTTCGTAATTCACACAAAAACATGAAGTGAACAAGGAACTATGAACTGGGCACGGATACCATTGTCGCTGGCCGTGAGGTCGACTGGAACTGGAAGACTAAGAAACGCAAAAGTACAAAAAGTGCAGCAGTCGCCTTGAGCAGTTCCCACGACGAAGAAAACGTCGTGGCGATCAGAGAAGAGAACTTATGCTCCTGAATTCCAAAAAGTTGATTCTTGGATTACTTGTACATGCGTTAAAAAACAAAACCTGATCAACTTGGAAATTCGGTGTTCAATCTGGAACATCAATGTAATTGCTGCAAACAACAACTGAAGCGCTTCATCTCAAAGGATTTCGAAAGATACTACGAATTCCCGAAAGGATGTCGACGATAGAAGCTTATGCAATTCATCCGGAAACGCTCTTCAAGCTCCAGGAATTCATTGATGGTTTTGAACAGTTTGGCGATGAGCTCATCGTCGTCAACATACGGTCAAGACTTCTTTTCAACGGAAATGAAACAGCGAAACAAGCGTGGTGATTAACCAGAACTGAGAGGAGAATTAAAACGAGCGGGAGCACCGATGATCGCTCCCGAATATTTCTTTGAACGATTAATCTCGCTTGACGCGCCTCGAAGAGAACAACATCGGTACTGGCAAATTGATTTCAGTTTGTCAGTTTGCAAGTGACACATTGCTGAAACGTTTTGTCAAAAACATGGTAATTGTTGTTTAGCTTTCGTCCGATATCGTATCGCAGCCGCCGTCTCTTAATTTGAAACCCTCGGTTTCGAGGTTCTGGACTTAATTCCCCTGTTTTCTCTTTCTGCAAAGATTTATTCGTTTGGCGGCTGAAAACTGGCGCACGTTACAAAAGGTCCAATATAGACTGGACTCGGAAAGCAGAACTTGATGGTGCGTATTATGAGGCCGTAGTCTCTTTATGCAGTATGCAAGGAAAAATTGTTTTTAAATTTTTGTACATTTGGAGTCTCTCCTAAAGGGGTCTTAAGGCATCTTTTTACAGCTCATTCAAATGTTTTGCTTAGATTCTTTTTCCCCATTCGTGATTCTGATCGTTTCGCAAATTTTTGCTTCTTCCGGTAAAACTCACAGAAGAGGAATGTGGGCTGTCCGACGTCCGACATCCATTCATAGCCGCGCAGAAAACGGTAAAGTGTAATAAAATGCAAATTCGTCCGCAGTGGCCATGCTACACCGGCGCGGTGCTTCCCGTTGCTCTTTTTGCCGAATGTCTGCGTCTCCATAAAAACGCTTGTCCGCTCCTTGTTCAGACAAATTTGCATTTCTCCTGTTAACAGTCGCCCCTCCGACCCTTGCCACAGAACCGAGCGTCTTCCCTGACGAGCGAGAGCGACCGGCTGCATTTCCACCCAAAAAAGAATTTGTTGAAATTGATTTCTGGGTGTGCGTGGAATACAGTCATGTGATTTGCCTGGTTCGTATTAAGTGGGGCTTTTTCTGGGAGAGCTTCATAACGGACTGTCTAGCCGATTTTACACTGTACGGTTCGCGATGCCCTTTGGGATCGGACACACACAAATCTCCCTTATCGGCCCCTGAATCGCTCGCTCTTGCGTATTCTTCGAACGTTTGAGCCACATTCGCTTGGCACTTTTGCGGCTTTGTCGATGTACCGGGTGGGTCGCAAAGCGTTCATAAAACCCTCTAAAAATGGCGCAAAAAAACGGAAGTGCGTGTATGTAAATGCCGAGTCATGAAGGATCTTATTAATTGTATGTGTTCGTTCAGGTACGTCTCTCCCGGCCATTGCCAATCCTTCCATTAGGATGGATTGGACATTCCTACTATTTGCCTTATCGGTGGTTGCTGCATTGACCGGTAAGATAGTTAAACTCTAGTTCGATTGCTTGAGTCGAATGCAATTACCGTACTTTGGCTTATGGAAGTCAATTGTTACTATGTCTGTTGGTGGAGTTCACAGAATTATACAAAAGTGTGTCTAAAGTGACTCAATTAATTGCCGTTGTTTCAGAGGCAAAAAGAATCGTGACCTGCTCTCCCTCGTATTTTGCGTGCGACAGCGGAGGCTGCATTCCGCACGATTGGCAATGCGACGGAACGAAGGACTGCCTCGACGGATCGGATGAACTGAACTGTTTTAGTAGGAATGCCACTTTCAAGCATTTTACTTAAGCGGACGGTTTGCAGCTGCTGACGGATGCAATCGAAACCAATTTGCGTGTCCTACTGCGGACCGGAATCATCCTAAGTGTATCCCGAAGAGCTGGGTATGCGACAACGAAAGCGACTGCGACAGAGGCGAGGACGAACACGACTGTCCCGGTTAGTTCGATTTTCATGAAAATTTAATTTTTTGATCTGCGAAGGACATGTCTCGTTGGCTGTTACAAGTCTTGTCGGTCGTCTTGCAGCCCGACGAGACGTCTTTTTATATCCCGTCGGATCAGCGAAATGGCCGAGATTCCACTGTATGTATATTTTTAGAAGAAACATGCCAAGAAGACACTTTTTCCTGCTTTCCTCTTCGTTCACCTGACAACTCAACCCATGTCTGCGCCCCAGATGACTGGAAATGCGACGGCGAGGTGAGTGGATTGTGAAGTCGCTGGCCATTGAAGAGCATGTCATAGATTGACTGTGTCGGCGGAATCGACGAAGAAGGATGCAACGAGCCACGTAAGTGCAAGAAGGACGAGATGAAGTGCGACAACGGAGACTGTATTAACCTCGACTGGAAATGTGACGGTGAATCCGACTGCACGGATGACAGTGACGAAGCAAATTGTCCTCCGAACGCTACCGTGTGCTCTGTGGAGCACGACGGATTCCCTTGCGCATCCGGCAATATGTGTATTCCGCTATCCTGGAGGTGCGACGGACAACGCGATTGCCTCGACGATTCAGACGAGACCAACTGTACTGAATTTTCCGTCCCTGAGCAAGATCGCCTTCACTTGGAATGCAACAGCTCCGTATGTCTGCGGTGCTTTGGAATAAGTTTTAGTTCGCGAAGGAATTTCAGCAGTTCGCATGCAAGAGCGGAGACCAGTGCATCTTAGCGAAATGGGTCTGCGATGGCGACTACGACTGCACAGACCTTAGCGATGAGGTTGACTGTAAGTCAGTGTAGATCTTTAGGTAAAAAATGTGTGTTCTAGGCAAGATGGACAAGTGCAAGGACGATGAAAAGACTTGCGATCTGGGTCGTTGCTACAAGCAGGACTTGTGGTGCAATGGAAAGGAAGATTGTTTCGACGGAACGGACGAGGTCGGCTGCAATGAGACAGAGAAGTTCCCTGCAGGCAAGAGCCTGTGCTCCGACTCGCAACTCCAGTGCTCAGAATATCCTTTCGCCTGTCTGGACTACCGAACACTATGCCTAAATGAGAAGGACGACTGCAAACCGTCGATCTGTAACCAGACATTCGGTTTTAAATCAACTTCAGGCATTTATGATCAATGTATGGTTCTGTTTAGAAATTTGTGAACGAGGAACTTTGAACTGTGACTGTCGGAACACGCGCCTCAACGGAAGTGTGTGCTACTGTAAGAAGGGCTACGAACTTCGTGGAAATCGATGTGTCGGTAAGGAATTTTTTTTAGTTCTGCTGCAAAATCTGAGTTTCGTTTTTGCATGAATTCCTTCCGCAATATTCCGAGAGTTGATTTATTTACTGAGTTATTTAGACATCAATGAATGCGCTATTGAGGGCATTTGTGACCAGCGATGCGTGAATCTCGACGGTTCCTACAAATGCCGGTGCTTCCACGGTTATTATGCCGTGCAAGAGGCTGGACAGTCGCTGCGCTGCCACGCTCTTGGTCCTGAAGCAAATTTGGTTGTATCCACTCGTGGTCAGGTCCGCCAGTTCAACCTCCATACAAGACAGTACAACAATTTTGTGAGCCCTTTCTTTTTCTCCGCTGCGAACGATTTTATTTATAAGGACAAAGTATGTGATGGCGATAAGAACCCGAACGATTGATTGTGCTATTTTGCAGACGTTTATCTGGCATGACGACGTCAGAAAGCTGATTCTGCAATGCGAACTAACTTCGAACAAGACCGAGAGGGATTGCGCGGACAGGGCTTTTCGAACTCTGGTTTACAATGTGTCGCACGTCGCTAGTATGAAGGTCGACTGGGTCCATCGCCTTTTGTTCTGGGCTGACGCTTTGAACGGATCTTTGAACGTTGTCGAACTTTCGAGCGGCCGCACGAAGATCTTGATCGACGAGGACTTTCAGGATCCTCACAGTTTGGCGATCGATCCCGCCGAAAGTCTTATCTTCTGGACCGACTGGAGCAGATCTGAAATCAACCGAGTCGGTATGAATGGCCACGACCGCATGGTAAGCTAGCTCATGTTTTATTCCTATGTGTATTGTCACTGTTTAAGCAAATTGTAGGCGGTAACGCCGTAGGATGGCCCAGCGCGTTGACATTAGACCTGATGCAAAAGAGACTCTACTGGGCCGACGCCAAGTTCAAGATTGTTGTATCCTGTGACTACAACGGTCAGAATGCTCATCGAATCTTTAGCGACCACCAACATCTCCACCACCCATTCTCGATGGTCATTTTTGAAGATCGTCTGTTCTGGACCGACCGAGATAGCAGAATGATCCTGGCAGTCGATAAATTCAGCGGGCAGTACGAAACGGTAATTTTGAGTAAACGAAATGCATTGTCTAAGTCAATTTTTTCTTAGGTGTTCGCTGGTCCTGGCAACGGCCCCATTCACCTGGCAATGTACCACGGAGCCGTTCAACCTTTGTCGCCGAACAAATGTTCAGTGAATGAGTGTCTTCCGCAAGAAATGTGTCTTCCGCTGAGTCCTCGTGAGTTTAAGATCGCTTGTTCAGCGTTGGACAAGTCAGATTTTCAGCTTCGCCTGCTTCGCAAACAGAAGTTCCATTTTCGCACGAATGCGTTTGCATCAAGGAAGCTTACCGCAGAGGAAACAACTGTGTTTCTGCCGAAGACATCAACGTGGATTCTTCGCTGATTGCGACACACGACGAGCCCGCAGATCACAAAGCGGCTCGAGATGTCGCGTTTGTGTTTACCGGGCTAGTCATTCTAGGCGCTTTGGGGGTCGTGGTAAGTGAGATCTCTCAGGATTCGGAGATTGTGCCAGTTGCTTGTTTCTATATTCTCTTGGTGAAAAGTCGGCTGAAATAATGCAGCGATTTCAGCTTCACATTCGTCAGAAGAACAAGAAAGAACCGCGCTACGAAGGCGCGGTTGGCTACCGCCGTTATGAGCAGCAACTCGACCAGTGGCTCCCCGACGACCCGTAGAAAGGGTCAGACACAAGCCTTCAAGCTTTAAAGTCTTATGACCTCCTCACATATCATTTAATCTCAAGGTGTCTTCAGAGGTCTCTGGTCCTTTCTTGCCTTATGCAGTGCCTATATCTCATTTTGTTGCATTTTGTCAAATAATGAGATCGAATAAAGCTCTTCTAAAATAGCGCATCGTCGTATCCAATTAGCCGTTCTACATTTCTTTCCTCAGTGTAACTGTCTCCCGAGCTGCGCACTGTTTGCTCTTCCACTTCAGGTGGGTGATTAACAGTGATTCGGCGGAGAACATTGTTTTCAAGCAGACCGCAAAGCTACAGATATCCAGCGTGCCCAGCATTAAGCACCTTGCGATTTCTATTGATCGCACTGATCATGGCCGACGACGTGGTTTGTTTGCGGATAGTTCCCAGGAATTCTAAACCCGTATTTAGGCAATTGACATGACGCCTTTGAGTGAAAACGATCCTCTTGCCAAAGACGATCTCCTCCCGACGACCTCTTCACGATCTCAACAGTCAAATTCTCGTCGGCCGATGTGAGTGTTGTGACGTTCTCGGGAGTCTATTGCCATACAATGACATTTTTAGACTTTCCCAGTTTGTCGACACATGCAGGCCCTTATGCAAATTGATGTGGAATGGTTTCGTTAAGCAAGCGATCATTGTGGGAGTGTTCTCCGTGTTTGGCGCGTTGCTTTTCATGTGGACAGAAAGATCTCATGAGTTGGAGACAAAAGAGCAAGCTCGCAGGGACTACATGGTCGCTAGAGAGAGTCTGCTGTTCAGGTAAATTCCGTATTCAATTGCATGCAAACAAAGCGAATTTAGCATCCGCCAAATCCATGATTCGGACATTCTGGACCGAGAGCAAAAGTGGAAAGAGGCGATTGTACATTTTGAAAACGTCGTGGACATTGGTCCACCAGATGTGGAAACAGACTGGACATTCTGGATGGCCATATTTTACGCCGGTACCATTTTCACAACGATTGGCTACGGAAACATTGCCTGCGCCACCAAGTTGGGGCAAACGGTGTCCATGATTTATGCGTTTGTCGGAATCATTCTTTTCGTTTTTGTCCTCAACAACCTCGGAGACGCTCTTTTGAAGATCATTCGACGGTTGGATTCTTGTATGGACGACGCCATATTTATGATGGGTGATATTTTGGCGCTTATAATATTTAATAAAGGCGTCGATTTCAGGCGTGAAAACAAGGTTAATATCTCTGAGGGAACCTTCTTCTTTATCGAGATATAACAAACTCTCAACAAGTATCAAAACCGCCCTGAATATCAAATCTTCGCAGACCCAGCTCGAGGTGAGCAGAGTTTCGCTGTTTTTATGCGAAATAATGAGTTCCAGGCACAATTGATCCGTGACGAGGAAATCGGAATTAGCGTGATGTCTCTGAAGACAGAATGCAAGGAGGACGAGGCACAGGAGCCGCCACTTGCAGCTGCTCTCGTCGTGCTCGTTCTATGGATCAACCTTTCCACCACCCTATTCGCCTATCTAGAAAACTGGTCTTACTTCACGGCCTTTTACTTCACCTACATCTCGCTTTCGACCATCGGTAAGGAATAGTTCACTCGACAGCTGTAAGTTTAATTACTCGATTCAGGATTCGGCGACGTCACTCCGAAGCATCCAGAGTTCATGACTGCGGCGTTCATCGTTGTCATGATTGGTCTCTCCCTTTTGAGTGTGTTCATCAACGTCTTGGAAGAGAAAATCGCGCTTATGTACCGACGTCTCCTCACCAAGATGGCCGAGGTTCGTTTGCCGTTCGCTGATTCGAGTTGCTCATAAATAGCCCGGGGACGAGAGTTTGGTTGCTTTCCCGGTGCAGCTGAATCTTCGCTTCGGGATATCGCGCACGTTCGATTTTCCGTTTCACGAAACGCGTGCTTTCTTAAAATTCGTTTCCAAAAAGTTTCCGGCGTCGGTGTTTTGTGCCAACGTCCACTGCGGTCTTTCTGATCGTTGCCATCTTACGAGGCAATATTGTTGCCGGTGTGACGAATTCTAACAAGGGTCATATTTTAGTCCTGATATGTCTTCTTTTGCAGGAATACGAACAAGCACTACTGACAGGAAATGCAGATGAAGCGACGAAGAAGATGATGGCCGGATTCGCGAATAAATCGAAGTTTTTGAAGCCCCTTTTGAGGTATTAATAACTGCATGGTGATAGCGGGTTTTACACGTACGTTTGCAGGAAAAGCCAGGGCGCAAAGGTGATGAACGAATTCAAAGCGGACGCCGAAGCTAAAGGTATCAATTTGCCATCTGTACTTGTTGATTTGGACCCAAACACGGGGATGCCGGCGTTTTGCGACGCGAAGGCTGAAGACTACCAACAATTTATGGAAATCGTAAGTATAGACCGCTTTTAAGTGACTGAATTTGGATTTAGGCTGATCGGAAAGAGCTGGAAAGAAGTATGTCTGCTCTCCAAAGGAGGACGCCTTACAGGGTCCAAGCGGAAGACTTGATTCGGATTGATGACGACGAATTATTCAATATCTTGGAAGTTGTCAGTGAGCAGAAGAATGGGTTCGTCGTGAAGAAGAACGCCGAATGCCGGGATGTCGTGATTCAGATGGAGAAGAACGAAAATAGAAGCGGTGTGCAGACAATTCCGAGCATTTTCGTGCATTCGGCTGTGCAGGTATTTCTATAAATTTTTGTTTGCTTTCCTTATGTTTTTCTTTTTAGTCGATGGTGTCTACGGCGGATGTCGGGATTCAGTTCGAGCCTCAGATGACTCATGTGTCCATGCAGATTGAAATTTTTCAATCTGACTTTGGAGTTCAGGTAAGCAAGCTCACATGGGTGATGCGATCTATTAAAAGTGTGTTTCAGAACGATCTGATTCAAGCTAGACAGGTCAATTCGGACGTCCAGTGGGAAGAGCCAAAAACGTGAGCGTAGAAAATTTGCTGCTTCAATACAATATGCGTGAATTCAGGTTCAACAGTTGCGGAGTGCAATCGGGAGTTTCGGTTTTGTATGAGTTCAAACAGCCTGAACCCCTTTTGGCGGTTCCTTTGCCTGCATTGAAGGAGGAGATGCCGCACGTGGGCAAAGCGTGTAGCTTTGAGCTGAATGAAGTTCCACAGGACCTTGCTTTCTTGATTAGTTCCAGCACACAGACCGCGACAGAGGTTGTGCCAGCTGAATCACAAACATTTAGTGAAGTTTCGACGGCCGAATCGCAGACGGCCTACGAGGTTTCCAGCGCCGAATCTCAAACCTTGATCCAGGTACAATCGATCGCTTCTCAAGTTTCCCGCGAAGTCTCCAATTCTGAATCGCAAACTTTACACGAAGCCACGTCTGTTGCGGCTCAGGCATCATGCGACGTCGTGACTGCTGAATCCCAAACGACCATCAATAAGTAAAGACGTGTGATGGTGTACAAATTTAAAATACGTTTTCTAGGTTGCAAGACACCGTCGTACAGGCCGGAATATCCGTACTGTATTCAAGTGACGACAGTTATCAGCGTTCCTGCGAAGAAGCAAAGAAAGGAACCGGTCGACAAAAAGTAGAAACGCCAGATGATGAAATGGTTGTAGAAGAGATTAGGTACCTGCATGGATCGTCTACACAGGTGCGATAAGCATCCATTTGATTGTGTACTATTATGCTTTCAGACGGAAGAAAAAGTTAAGAAATCGAAGAGGAGCCAGACGCAGATCACTAGTTGCATTGGCGTCTCCCAAGCAAAAAGAAAGCCGGCCGCCGAGAAGTCAGACCGGACGGAGAGTAAAGCCGTTTCCGACGTGAGTGAGACCGTTTTTGAAGCAGCAGAAGTCAGTGGGGCCAAGGTTTGTTTCGACGATTGGCGGTGGTGTTGAACTATTCATTTGCAGATTGTCGTACACCAAAAGTCGCATCACACAGCTCTCACGCCAACTTCTAAGCCTTTGTTGTCTCGTCAAGTGAGTACACTGGTAGCAGAACCTAATGAAATTGTAATGTTTTACCCCTTTTATTACAAGTTACATGTTTTTTCATGGATGTCGATCGCAATGTTCATTTTTGGTGTCAGTTAAATTTATTTTTGTTTCTTTTCAGGTTGAACCCGTAACAGGACCGTCATGTCCACCGCCGGAGGCACATGTGCCTGCTCAGCCCGACGAGGTTTGTGAAAAAGTACTTTTTTAAATTTATGCTCTAAACACCAACTAATCTTATCACTTGAATCTTAGAATTTAATTTCAAAGATTCCAACTGACCAGATTTAATTTTGCAACTGTTGACTTCAGACTCGGATCGCTGCCGACTCATCGGTTTCACCTCAGCCTACTGCTCAGACGTCAGTGTCCCTACAGACGAGTTCGTTTTCTACATCTTCTGGCGAAATGGTATTTTTTCCATAATCGTGGTCTTATTTCTTTCTATCGACCCGCCAGTTATTTATATTCGTTAATTTTAATGATTTTCGTTTTTCTTTAAGAGTGTCAAGAATGGTTGTCAAGTTACTTTCAGATTGAATCGATTTTGGTATCTCCGGCAGTAGTTGATGAAGTCCCGCAAGTGTTGCTGTCGCGTCAACCTAGCTCTTTATCGACTGTATCGGACGAAATGGTATTTTTCAGTTTGGGTATCTTTTTTTATTAAACCTTTTTATTAAGGTTACTATGGAAGTAGAACTCATGAGGCGGTCAGTTGACGAAGTTGGCGTACCGATCGAGCGAAGCTCTTGCGAAAGTGACTCTGAACCGTTTGCCAACAGGTCGTTCCACTCATCCACGAGCAGTCTTCTTGACGAAGTAGAACTCTTCCAAATGTCGGTTGACACACAGACCGACCCGACTATCACTATAGACCGTTCGGTAGGTACTTTAGGCGGAGGTGTATAATATTTTTGAATATTCCAGATGTCACATGTACCAGCCATGGAAGATGAAGAACCGCAAACGGACATCACGTATGCAGAGCCTCCGAGAAGCAACTCTATTCAAACAACTCTATCGATGTTGGAGCAGCATTTAAATGATAAGGTCGGTAAAACTCAAAAATTATCAATTCAAATTTGCGCGTTCTTTTGAGTACTTGTTGCTTGCGTAACGGTTTGTATGTTGATTTCATCGAAAGTAGTTGGAAGGTGACTGAACACCGTAAGATCATTAATATTTTTAGGAGACTTTGTGCTCGATTCCTTTAGTTGAAGAGGGAGTGCAGTGTGATCCGTCTGCTTCAGGTGAGTCAGCACCTACTTGCACTGCACAGAGTGAAACACAGACCATCTTCGTCTGTGTGGATCAAGAAACTCAGGCCTCTAAAGAGGTTTTGGAGCAAGAAATACAAGCCGTGAAGATGACGGAAACGGTTGAAGTGGCGGCAGTCTGCGCCATGGTGAATGCAGAAGTTCAGCCAGAAAAGAAGGAGCTGGTTGGCCAATGTGTTCAAGCTGAAGTAGAGTTGAAGGGAAAAGAAGTCCTTGCTGTCGCACCTATGCAAAATGTCGAAACGCAAATGGAGAAGATAGAATTCGCAAGCAGTGAAGTTCAAGTGCATGCCGAAAACAGCCACATTGATATTCAAGCTTCCTGGGAATGTGCTGCTGCAGAAACGCAGACGGATGTGCTAGACAATCAAGTGGAAAATGAGGATGAGTTATACGTGTACCCGGAAAGGACCGGTGTATTTGATGCCTCTCAACTGTGGCGTGACTTTGATTACGGGGACGAAGAAAACGTCGAAATGGAAAACGAAGAACAATGCGAAGAAGAGTTCGAAGAAGACGAGTGTGAAGAAGAAACTGGTGAAGAACAGTATCCGGAAACGGTGTCGGTCTCTGTTCAAACAGACTTACGCCACCAGCCGCGTCTTAAGGCTAAGGTCTTAAAGAAAAGGAGGTTGTTTGGCGTACGCAAGAGGAGACGTTGGATTCCCAATATCGGTAAATACATGAAGAATCTCCGGAGATTTTCAAAAGCGAAGACGAACTTCAAATCAGAAAGAGCCGGACCGTCTCTTCAGATGGGCAGTCAACCATCGATCACGTACGCCGCTTTTGTAACTTCGTCCAGGGGCGGAACCAGGAAAACTCACCTTAAAACCAGCAAAACGAAGGTGAAGGAAATTGTCTCTGCGAGGACAAGTCGTTTGGAGCATTTTGCGCAGACTATCGAAGGAACGATGGCGCCTCCAGAGAGTGCTTCAGAAGTCACGCAGACTAATGATAAATGGCTGCAGGTTTTCAAAATTTGCCTTTCACTTCGCACCATGCACTTTGCTTGTTAGTTTACGCATTTTCCACTGCATTCATTAACTTTTCATAATCGCAATCGATCACTTCCATTGCGTTTGAAGCACCACACTTCTGATTTTACACATTAATTACCACGTAAGTAACAGTTCATGTTCATTCAGGAACTGGTGAACAGTCTGGACCAGCTGCGCAAGAAAACTCTCCAAGATGTCGGCATCCAAACAGGAGTCCTTGCTCGCGTTCAACATCTCTACGGAGACAACCGCAATAAAAAGACGCTGGCGATTTCAGACACGCCTGGGGTAAATTTGGAGATTGTTACAGTTTGTCTAAACATTTTCACTTTTAGCCATCTGGAGAATCTCAGAAAATTGTGCTGAAGAAAGGTGGATCGCACGATACATTAGGCATCGGATCGCCGACCCAAACGTACGACCACTCAAGTAAGCTGCCGTCTTATGTTTCTAAATTTCAGCTTCGAACGATTTGAAGGTTTGCTTTCTACACGCTCGCTGCAAGAAGTTGAAGCGGCCAAGTGGAGCTCAAAACCCATTCGGAATGTGGAGCCCAGTTCGCCGTCGCACACCGTAATTAGTAGGAACTGGGAGCGGCAGCAGACGGTCGCCGACTTGCGCTCCCGGATCGAAGGAATTAAGGGAAATGTGCAGAAGTCGGAGTCGGCAACGGAGATAAACCGGTCGCGCGACAATAAGTCGCCAAGTGAACGCTAGTTTCGTCTATTCTAATAAGCTAATTATGAGGGTTTTCAATAAATATTTATGCAAATTTAAAAACGTAGCCACACAATCAACGGAACGGGAAGAGGAAAACTGTACAACGAAACAAACACAGAACGGAACAATGCGACCTGGTTTAGGGAAGAAGGAGAAAAGACCGAAAAAGATACGTTGAATTTGGTTGGAAGGAAGTATTCTCTTGACATGAGCCAGTTTGAAGGGTAGGCAACGTGTAAGGAATATGAAAAGCGCTGTAGGCACCAGTATATACAAGGAAGGATAAAGAGATGGTTTTGGGCATTGGCACTGCAAGAAGGGAAAGAGATTGAGGAGGAACGGAGAGAGAGAGCCTTTGAATAAATCCTATGGATACCCGTAATGGAGCGGAGAGAAGAGAGATGTCAATGGCAAGTTTTGAGTGTCGAAATATACAAAAATGGGGTCTATTGCAATATGTAAGGACTATCGAAGGCATTGAGCTTGAGGAAGTCGCCGGCAGCCTGGTAGCAGAACTCGTACTGCGCCGAGTCGTCCACCATGTTCATTCGCTCAGTTCTCAGCAGCTTGACCGTGGTGAACACGTCGACCACCTGCTCGAGTTGCATCCGTTCGATGATGATGCTGAGGGCGATGAAGACTCCCGTGCGCCCGGTCCCGGTGGTGCAGTGGACGCAAATCGGACCGTCGACGCCAAACTGTTGTTTCGTTCTGTGGACTTGGTTGATGAAGTCAATGAACAGCTCGCCCGAGTTCGGCACGCCGTGATCGGGCCATTCGGTGAATTCGAAGTGCCGCACTGTTCTCGACAAGCCAGTCTGAAAGAGATCCACATTAACAATCTGCAGAACTTCCCCGTTATTTTTGGAAGCCAATCGGCGCTCGTCAGAGGCAGCACTCATCCATAATTGCTAATTTTTGCATATTTGCACAGACGGCCAGACTCATTCGCTTTTATGGGATTTCAAATGTTTCACGAAATGAAGTGCCGAGCCCACCAACGTTTATGGCGGTTGAGGTTTAATTTCCGAGAGTAAACCCACTCAATAAGGCTCAAAAAACTCACCAGCGTATCAGTCATTTTGAATTCGCGGAGGATGTACTGAGTCATGTTGTACTCGGCGACAGGCTCCACGACAATCGAACCGAATTTGTTGCTGCTCTCGGAGGGCCAATACTGACAGCTCATCTCTTGGTGTCTTCCGGCACCGAATTCATTCGAGTTGTTCAGCATGGCGATTATCGAAGACTCTTGTTCCCAAATCATCCGCCAGAAGTCGGACACAGTGTTGGGAAGCGGCGCTTGAGTGGCGATGTACGCGTTCCTGTGCGTGTACCCATCGATCCAGCTCGAGTTGATGTAATCGGAACCCTCGACATTCGGAATCATCTGAAGTACGACCCTTGTCGAGTCGAAGGGCACAATCATGGACGTCCTGTTCTTCTGCCTGTTCACTGGTAAGTTTCCGACGTCACAGCGAGAGTTCAGGTTTCGAAGGGTGCCAAGAGTCTAAAGCACGAAGATTTCACAGGCAGTCTAAGACATTAACTCCTACCCGAAATTCGAGATCAAGTCCAGACACGCGGTCGTAGTTCATTTGATGGAGCATCTGAATGTGGCTGAACAGCTTCGAAGCTGGGACTTCCGTGGAGCCAGACTGCACAGCGTCGAGAACAGCGTCGTGGATGAAGACGTACTGGTCATCGGTCTGAACCATGTATGACCGCTGTGAACGGAGGTTGGTGACACAGCTGAAGATGTCCACGGTGCTCTCGTACCGTAGCCTCTCCAACATGCAGTCGATGACAATGAAGGCGCCTGTTCTTCCGATTCCCGCGCTGAAAAACAGTTATTAGCCGCTTACAAAGACATAAAAATCAAACCTGCAGTGGGAGATGATCGGACCGGCTTCGGGATCGTTGAGCGTGCGAACTCTTTTCAGGAACATGAGGAACGGCGTTGGGTGGTCGGGGACGCCGTGGTCGGGCCATGCAGTGTACTGTAGATGTTTGATCTCGCGGCACTCTTTCTCATCGCGATGTTCAATTGTGAAAGTGCGAATCGTATAGTGAGCTAGAGTCAGTGTATCCACAAGAGTGACCTGAAAGAACACAATGAGGGTTTGATTAGTGAGTAAACAGCCTGTTTACCTGTATCCTGCCGTAAACGGAAGAATTCCTGGACGGCCAGTATTGATCGCACTTGATTCGGGACCGCTCTTCTAGTTTTGTCAGCATTACGATGGTCGCTGACCGCTCTTCCCAGACCATGCGCCAGAAGTCGGCAAAAGTCTCTGGAAGAGGACCTTGGGTGGCAATGTATGTTTTCGCCTGAAGTGGGGCATAACAGAGGTGCGGGGATAATCACAATGAACTCACTCGCTCGTATCCGTCAATGTAGTTCGCGTTGATGTAATCACTTCCGGGAATGTCGTCGATTGTGGACAGGATCACGCGTGAGTGGTCGTAAGCGACCACATTAGCGTATCTGTTTTTCACCTTGTTCACTTCCATGCTTGAATGCTCCCAGGTAAAATGTTGACCCGACTCGATGCTCTCGTACTCCTGCGAAAACAGCGCGTTGTTGTTCATCTTGAGTTTGTCGATGTGGGCCGGAAGTTCGGAGATTGGAATCGGAGGGTGCGAGAACTGGTGGCTGCCGAGGCCTCCTCCGCTACTCTGCATCATGGGAACGGGTACTGGCGGGTAGTTGGACATGCCATTGCCCATCGGGTACATGTCGATATTGTTTCCGCCCATGTTCCCGTTTGTCATCTCGTATGGGTTCATCACCGGACGGCCATAGGCGTCTGTTCCCAGCAGAAGCTTCGAAGTTTCCGTCGGCATTCCGTTGTTGATTCCTCCGAGGGCGACTTTCGTGATTGAGCCATGGCGATTAGCGCCGTGCGGAATTCCCTTTTTCTTTCCGCGCAGCCACCAAAAGACAAGCATTCCGACGATAATGAGTATAACGACGACGGCGATTATCGGGCCCAGTAGCCAAATGTTTGAAGAACGCGCGCCTCGAGTCAGTGGCGACGACTTGGTGGAGAAAATGTCGCTCAAGGTGGAATCAGTGTATTTCGGCGACGGAGGCTCGTGCATGGGCCGCGTGAATTTGAATGGTTCCGATCGTTCTGGTCGTGCGAAAGCCCTCATCATCAAGCGGTACTTGCTGTTTGGCTCCAGAGCGTGATTGCGATAGCCATCATATGTCTAGAAATTTCCGATTGGACCCCATTTGCTGCCAAATGGGATAGTTACCTTTCCGTCGCCCAAAACGAAGTTCCGGTTTTTTCTTGTCATTTGCTGCATTTCGCTGGCACTTAGTCCGGCAGCGATGTAGACGCCGTCGAGAGGAGGCATGTCGGAATTGTAGCGTTTGGTCTTGGACCGAATGGTAACTCCGTCGGTGGTACGCATCTGGAACGATAGTGGGTTATTCACATTCTGCAACAAAAGTCGCCTACCTTCTTCTTCTTGGCCACGACCCCGATTTCGTCTCCCGAGTCACTGTGAGGCCGTTTGAGCGCTGTCGCGCGGGAGAGCATCTCGCCCCCCTTCGTCGAAGTCAGCTTCACCATGTCCTCCTAAAACAAAAACTTGCAATCGCCGAACTTTACCACGCAAAGTGTTTACCTGAGTGAAATTCCCGGGCACAACGATGAGCCAGTAGTGGCTGATGGGACCGTACTCCTCGCTGGCACAGCGAAGCTTAATGTGCACCGATTCGGCGGTGATCGACTCGATGAATTCTGGTTTGTCGACAAAGGGAGGGCCGGCCGAGTCGGTCCGGACGGTCACTTCGCGCGGCCAGTACTCCGTTCCTCCGGACAAATCGCGCACACCGACTTGGAATCGGTACTCCATGTACGGTCGCAGATTATCCCAGCTGAAAATAATCCCATTTGCATCGATCCGGTAAATCGTGTTGTCTACATCAGTCTCCGATCGTGTTCGTTGACTTCCTTGTGGTAGCCGGGCGCTACCATTTCCTTCTCTTCGAGATGCTGGTCGATGTACTTCTTCGAGCCGGTTTGCTTCACGTAGAATTGGATGTTTGAAGCACCGTTGTAGTCCCACGCGAGTTCCACTTGATTGTTCGTCTTTGAATGAATGCGCAGATTGGAGACCATGTGCACCGGCTGCAGATGTTCGATGGTGACCGGAGGGTCCGAGCACTGTCCTTGACGCTGCAAAAAATTCGAAATTCATAGAAACACCTACTGTAAGTATCTTACGTTTTGCCGGATTGCGAGGACGCAGAAAGCGTAAGGCTTGTGAACCGTAAGTTGCGCGATTTCCAAGTATCTTGCCTTGGAGTCCATTACAACCTGTGTGCGCCATCTTTCGCTGACACTCTGGCCTTTCACCGGCTCGTGGATGAACTTGACAACAAACCCGTCGGCTACTCCTCCGTCGGGACCTCCTTCTTCGAAATCCCACTGCACCACGGCCGACGTATTCGAAGTCGCTTGAACACGGACATTCGTTGGCGGCCCGACGAGTGCTAAATCATGCGATCATTATTTTTGTCTCGAGTTAAACTTCGACACAAAAACAGCACCACAAACAAGCCAATATACACCAAAAACAACTATTATAACATTGAGTCCCATTTTATTTCCGATTTTAACTCCAAGATTAATGAAAAGCTGCCTTCAGCCGCCCGTCTCACCAATGTTTGCATTTTCGCGCTCATCCAGAATAGAACTCAAGACGGCGGCAAAAATGCTGCCGCCGTGGTGGGAAAAAGTAGTTGGTTCCGTCGATGTTTTGAGAGGTGAAATCTGCCATTGCGCAGCCTCCTTTTTGGGCACCTTTGGAGGAATTCGGAGCCGTCGGTTCGAAGATCGGCTACCGCTGAAGTCGGAGCGGGTAAAAGGGAGCCGCTGGCGGCTTCTGATAATTGTAGACTTTGGCGGCGGACTCGCTTTTCGACGGAACATCCGATGAAAGCGATAAACGGGACTCGTGGACCTTGCTGGATAGAGTCACTAACGAACGCGGACTGAAGGAAAACGCCGTTCCACTGACGCACTCGGGAACATATCCATCCGTATTCATATCCTAGGCCCAATTCTTGCGCTCCTGCACACGTATTATGGTGCACCGCCCGCCCCTTGTTGATGAGGTATAATGGCCGGTCGCAAAGCGCGTCCGTGATTGGTGGCCGTTTTGGTCAAAGGACTGGGTTGTCAAATGCAGCCGCTAAATCGCTCGGTTCCATTGGCCCGGGTTGCGAGAACACTCCCGAAAGTGCTTCCTATTCTACTTTGCTTTTAAACGTTTCACTTAGTGCCTTTTAGTAAATTAAACGCTTCCCTAGAGCTTCAAAAAAAGTCCGAATAAGAACCTTGCTGATCGGTTGAGGACTCGGGGTTGACTACTATATTCTGTAACCAGGAAGAGGTTGTCGTAGGTATCGATGACATTGGAATCAGCTCTTCGTCGTGGTCGCCGTCGTTTTCATCCTTTTCCTCTTCGATAGCGGTAGTGGACGCTGTAGGCAGTGGCAAGGGGCCAGGAACGCCAGCTTTTACGATAGCGTCGAAGTATTCAGCCGTCGAAATCCTATACTCTTCTTCTTCGTCGTAAGTGTCTTCGGCGACCATATCATCCTCAAAGTCTTCAACCTTCTTGGCGTTCTTGGCGCGATCCTGAGCGGATCCCTGCTTGGAGGCTAAAATCGCGAGCGGAAACTAAGGATAACCCACTGAAAGCGCATACGGTGATATCCGATCCGAGGCCTCGTCTTGATCTTCTTCATCCGCTGTTTCTTGCGAGCTTGGACGGCAGAATTCTGACGGTTCCGCGCTTGGCGCCGGCTTCTGAGAGGCACCGGAAGCATATTCCGAAGGCACACGGTCGAAGGCATGGGAGAGCACGCCGGCGGCGTCAGTCGACACAACTAATTAGAAATATTCCAAATGCAAACACAAGACGAGGAGGTTGTGCGTGTGTCGAAGCGTGAGAACACTCTTACTCGTTCGTTCGCTCAATCAGCGGCGAAGGCGGCGACGCCTGTGTCCCTTAGGACAAAAAAACGTCGACCAGAACGTAGTAGCCCCATCCCAGATTAAATGTCGCTTGCGCGACCTAATTGAAAACATGAGATAGCCACTGCTTCGGTGCAATTACTGCAATGACAACCGCAGGAGGACGTGAGGGACGTCTATAAAGCGGCGCTTAATCAGCGCTCCACCACGGCTACTAATCACTTGCTGAAGTGGACGCTGCACGCGATTGCTCACAAAAAGATGCGCGCGAGTCCCTTTAAATCCGCTGTAAATACCAACGCGTGGAAAGGGGGAGGGTGGGCTGCGGGCCTAATTTAGGTCGCTCCATTGACTGGCACGGCAACTTCTGAAAGCTTCTTTAAATGTCGTCAATTAGTGCCCCGCACCGGATGAATGCCCCAGTTCCCTTCCAACCCTCGTCTCGTCGTTCGACGCTTTTCAAGGCACATTAACCCCTTAAGGACGACACCGGAACTGACCCGAAGTGTAGGAGCACACGCTCTTGTAAAAGTCCTCGAATTGAGACCAGGCTTCTTTGATGCCGTCGGTGTTCGAAATGTGATATCTCCAGCCCGAGGCCAGCTGGTTCACCACCTTCTCGAACCGCGCCAGCAACCCTCCGCGGCAGACGGCCGGCGACATGTGGCCGAAGTTGCGGGCAAGAATGTCATCTTCATCGTTGGGGTCAAAACCCGGCTGCAGCACACCGGTCTCGGTGTTGTTGGCCAGAGCAATCACAGATCGTCTTCGGCGACGCTGCTTCATCACAACGACGTGGACCCCTCGGTGGACCGGAGAAAAGACCAGCGTCGCCCTTGTGCTTGACGGGAGTGCCTGAACGTTGCTTACAAATCCGTTGCTCGCACACGCGTTTACACGCATATTTGCAGCGAAACAATGCCCGAAAACACGCAGAATTTGCCCACTGGGTCGAAAAACTCGCTCATCCGCGCGTACGCATTTGCCGTTTCCGCCTGCGGCAACTCCCCGGTAAGCGCCGTGGCTCCGATTAGCCAACACAGTCATGAATATTCGATAGCATAAACCGATATATTCAGGCAGTTGCTATAGAGAGTCTCGATTAGATTAACGGTGGAATTGGAGAAATTAACTTTGTTCTTTGGCGCATTCCGACCGAAGACGGCACGGCAACCCATCGAGCCGCGAGCCAGCGACCGGTGGCGCCTTCGCTTATTGGCATGAAAGTGCAAACGGAAATCGGATGGGACTTACGCCTACAGTCCACAACACCTTAGTGCATACGACTCTCCCAACTTCCCTTATCTGCTGAAGCCCCTCTTCGGAAAAGGCGAATTTCAAGCCGCGAATTTGCACTTAATCGCTTTGTTTATTGCTGGATGCAGTTCTCCGCGGATTCAAATAAATTAGTTGTAAACAAAATTTCAGTTTTTTGGTTTAATTGCTGTTTTCAAATTTGTCTTTCAAAACGCATTTTGATCTCGAGATTCTCGTAGCCGCCCTAACAGGAAACGCCCAAATTGGATTTGCCGAAATTGAGTGCAAAAACGCATATTTGGGATATAAGCGATAATTGTTAATAAATTCCTTAGTGGGCACCTAACGTCAGAGGCAAAACTACGCGTGCAACCGGAAAGCTTTTCGATTAAATGGCGTCAGCGCAATTGTCTATTAGTGCTTTTGTATGGATTCTGATTGCACTGGCGAGCGAGGGAAACCTGTGGGGACGCGGGCTTCTCGTGGCGGAGCCGGAGAAGGCGCAGCACAAAGGGGAACAAGGCATTAGCAGTACTCAAACAAGGAGACTCGTGGGTCGGATGCCACAGGGCGACGGATGATATCGGATGTTGCGAGAGATGCTCTCCCCTGAGTCTCATATAATGTGCGGGGGCCATAAGCGGCCCGAATACATTTATTAATTCATCAAATACGCGTCCCTGTCACAGTGCCGTGGAAGAAGAGGAGTCAGCGCGGATCCCTAGTAGGAACTTTTGAAACCGCCGCCTCGAGGACAACACGCATTCATTCGGCGACAGGTTCACGAGCGCTTTTTGAAGCAGAGCACCACTTGACTGAGACGATCTCGAGAACGGAACTGCTCGGAAAGCCGAGAGCGGCGGAAAGCGTTCGGCTTTTGGAAGCGAGCAATATCATTCGGGCACGATAATTTAATCACTCTCATCTGCGGCTGGGATTCGGCCGCTGCGCACACCTCAACGATCACGACATGATAAAAATATTTGCGCAGCGACTAATCGACGGCACGACTCCACTTAGAGACTTCGAAGACAAGCTGATCGAATCCAGGATTAGAAAATCTCCCATTGACGGTGGTTGGAGAGCTTAAGGGTAGCGAGCGCGAGCGTGAATAGCGAAAGTACTCTTGACTCCTCTCCGGGATGATGTGGTCAGCGAGGATTCCATACGTTTAAATATAAAGATCCTGCTCATCCGTGCATCGCGCCAGGCGGAACTTGAGGGTCGCTCCTAAGTGCTTAATGGTGGACGTGAAAGTAATCGGCTCGCAGGAGTCACGGAGGAGCAGTCTAGCGTCTCATGCAAAGGGTCGCCAAAGTTCACTTTGAACGTGTGATGCTGACAACAACGAGGAGGACCAGGACGTCGATTGGTTTCCAGACACAACAAATGGCGGAGGTCCGGGCCCAAGCGCAAAATACGCCTAAGCGCAGTCAAAAGTCTTCCAGCTCTAATCGTTTCTCGCGCGCGCGAGAGCCGCCACACCTACATAATATTAATTGTTGCGCGCAGGCACGCGCGATTCAAGTCCGACGTCGTCGCTTTGGCGCGCTCGTTTGTCTCAGATTAGCTTGCACGTCGCTGCTGAGTAGGCCGGGGATAAATGGCCGATTGTGAGGCTGGCTAAGGCGATGACGAAGCCGGGAGAAAGTCAAAGGAGCGTCCGAAGAAGGCAGTGAACCGCGCTAGGCGCAAGAAGAACTCGAGATCTTGAGAGAAGCGTAAAAATGCGCGTATGATAGCGGCGGTCGTCGCTTAACCTCTTGTAATTAAATATTAATGCCGACTGACAGCAGAAGGCAGGACGCTGGCCCTTGGGCGCAAAAAAGCAGAGCAAACAAACAATTATGGTCATTTCCAAGAGCATTCCACTGGCCGGGCAGATTTAAATTCTTCCACTTAGCCAGCGACGACGCGCGTGTGACCGGCGGCCCTCCATTAAAATCGGCCAAATATTCGATTAGTAATACGCGGCTGGAGGAACGGAAAGGTCGTTAGGGAAAAAACCGAAACGACATGGGCTGGTGTGAAGGTGAAACCGATAATTTCCACCTGCATTAGAGAGCCCCGGTAGAAACACTCAATTACGACGCCCCTTTCCAGGAATTCCCCATTTCACCAAGACGACGGAAACAGTACGAAAGCCACAACTAGCACATCAAACTAAAATCCTGAAAACAGCGAAAGAAAGCGGAGAACTCACCTGAAGGATTCGGGTCGATGTTGAGAACTGGCGAGTAGGGTCCGAGACCCTTCATCGTGGCTGCGGCTACACGGAAAGAGTAGGCTTTCTTTGGCGAGGCCGGAAATGTGGCCGATCGACCGGTGACCTGAAGAGATCCACAGTGAATTAACAGAGTGAAGTGAATGAAGCGAAGTGGGCTGTTACATAAACGATGGCACATTAGTAGCCTTAAGCCGTTCTAATGAGGGTGGAGGCGAGGCGAGCGAGAGGAGAAAACAGAGTGCACAGAATTCCAATTTAACCTTGTGCCCAAAGTTGTCATTTCGGATTAGGCGTTCTGGGACATCCTTGCGTCCGATGACTCGCGTTTCCGAACGGATTACCGTCAATTAGCTGTTTTGAGTGACCGACCAAAAAGTAACGACGAACGTCTATTTTTAGAATGCTCGCAGTGGCCATTGAGTGACCCTTCAGCTTGTTTTTGCTATCAGACAGTTTCGTGTAGGAACTGAAGCGAAACGCTCGGCAAACAGGCGTCTAATTATTTCGTCAATAGTTGAACAACAAAAACAGAATTTAGAAAAAATCTACATCAAAATATGTATGCCTTAAGCTGTGATTATGACGAAATTGTTGTGCTGCCAACGCAATCGAGGTGTGCTTGGAATGGACTTTAGAAGACAGGTTTTTCGCGTGCACTGGAAAACTGAATCGCTAATGATTTTAACTGCGGGCACGAAAGGACGTTTTTAGAGCAGAATCCGATTGGGCCGTTTAGGGAAAGTCGGAAAGCGCCGAAAAGATCTTGGCTGAGTTTAGGGAAAATTTATTTAAGCCGCCTGCGAGATTAATCGCATATTTGTAAAGTGACACCTCGACAGGAAAACAAACGCATTAGAGGATTCTCAGCGAAAATAGAAGCGTTTTCCGCTGAATAAACCGGAATGCTTAAGTTGATGGCGAGGGAAAAGAGTCAACTTGTTATGAAATCTCGAAGCGCTCTCGACGGTGCGCCGAGCCGCTGTTTACAGCGCCTTAAATGACAGTAGTCATACTTTCACTGAGCCGCGGAAAACAAGTAAAACAATTTTGCGCCAAATGACCATAATTATCGTGAAATGCGTCTCATATCTGGATCTCTGAATGATTCATCCTCAAGCGATGGACCAAGCGATTTTTGTCTTTGCTGCGTTGTTAGCTAATCGAAGCAGCGTTCGAGTTTATTGCAGGAAATCCGGAATTGTCCAGAAATAGAACACAAATCAGGTGAATTTGTAACTTCACCTCGCGCGGACTCATGAATATTCATCTCACTCTGGCCTCAACTTCGATTAGGCGCTCTGAATTCGCTCGCGATCCTCACAACACTCATCTGGGAGCCGGCCGAGAGAACCGTACTCCGAAAAGCAGTGCGTCGAGTGGACCAAAAAGCCAAAAGCGAATACTTTTGTTATTTGCGTGACTCTGGCATAAATTATGGATCGAGGCAAAAGGCATTTTGCGCGCTATTCGCGTCTCCATCAATGCATTATACTCAGCTAATTTGGCTAAAAGTTTCGGAACTTACGTTCTGCTCCATGCGCTTCTCGCCCGGGTGGAACGGCGTCAGCACGGCGCGGTAGAAGGTGATGTTGCCGTTGCGTTGGTCGACTGCCGGAGGGTCCCAAGTGACGGTCATCTGGAAGAGGGCAAGAATTAATTAGTTCGTGCAGGCTGTCGGCGGCAAAAACGACGAACGAAAAGTGATTTTCGTGCGACTTTTTGTCGGTTTCTCGGAAATGACGGTGTTGACATATTTGGCAATGTGCGGATAAATTGGCAGGTCGGAGGAAATGGATTTGTCGAGGACTGGCCAGAAAGACTCCAGAATTAGGGCACGCAAAAGCTGCAAATTTCGTTTTTTCTGCAGCGCCTGTCATCACGCCATTGTGTATTGATACCGATCCCATCAAACATTTTAAACAACAAAATTGAAGTGAAAAAGCAGCAAGAAGAGCGCAGAGTGGCATCTCGCGTGGCCAGTTACTGATGGGACTGACAATCTACGTCCGGCGTCACAAGCCGTGAAGCCAATTAATTTCGCGAAAAACGCCTAGCATTACATCGCTTTCAGCGGAAACGTCTCGTCGAGATCACCCCGCATGCATAAAATTCTGGAAAGCAGGTGGCCTTCTCAGAAATGGTCTAAAAAGCAGGAAGCCGAGAGGAATGATAGATAAAAGGTCTAAAGATAGCGACGTTGGGAGATACCCGAGGGAGAACGGGACTTATGAACCAAAAAGGCGAATAAATTAGCTCCTAACGTCAAGACCCGAGCAGATTGTGGTGACCGCAACAGTGGTTTCGTGCGAATTTCGGCTAATCCATTTAAACTGCTCCCAAATATACATACAGACAATTTCGAACGGCTAATTTGGTTACGTTTTGGTAAAAAAGGAACCAGATTCGAAATTCCATTTGTTCTCCGACGGGCCAAAGGACATTCGGATTCGTAGAAATAAAGTGTGAGTCCATTGAACGTTTCTATCGCCGTTGTACATGGCCTGATTTGAAATTCAAATGGCTTTTTTCAAACCCGAAAAAGTGGTCTCCTACAAATTAAAAAAAGCGTCGGTGCAGGCAAAAAAGCGGAAACTTTGCGAAAGTGACAGATAAACCTTCGGAAGATGGCGACGCATTCGCCCTCCTCCGGATGCCCGAGGGACAAACTGCGCTTATGAATATAAAGTGCGCGGACCTCCTAAAGGAACAGACGCGGCGACCTCTTCTGTCTCGAGGCAGTATACAACAGGCGACGAGATCGTAAAGCGATTTGTAGCAGCCGCCGATATCGGCCTTTGTCCACCTCTGCCACCGCCGGATCGTTCGCCGAAACATCTGTATATTGCGCCGAGTACAAATTGGCCTCTGCGAATGATCTATAGCGCCCATATTACCTGTAATTGCCTCTGGCATGGGTCACCTACATATATCGGTAAGTAGATTTCGGAGGGTGGAATAACATTTTAGGGCTGAGAAAGCTATTTAAATTTGACATTGGGTAGTGTTTGAATAAAAGGCGTTTTTTCCGTTTTAAACACAAAAACCAGAAAGCGGGCATATTGCTAGACAGTCGCAGTTTGGTTCCCTCAAATTTCGTCCTTTCGACTTTTGTCCGGAGTTTACGAAAAAATCACTCAGGCCACAATGCAGAGCAGGTCTGTCCTAGAAGACGTCAAACCCTGCGCTTAAAATGGGTTCTTCTTCAAACGCGACCGCCACGCTTGAAAACATTTTTTGTTTAGAAAAAACGGAAAAGAATCGAAAAGTGAACGGAGTTATGTACATATTAGAAGCGACCCACGCTCTTTTGTTGGGGGAACCCGCGAAAAATAACCAAATCGGCGGCGGCGAGACTAGAGATTGGTTGAGATGATACATATGAGAGAATGAGGAGATGCACATATTCCAAGCTGTTTTGTTTTTTCTCCGATATTCTCTGCTCGGGGGGCAATAAGCCGTTTATTGTGGCCGCATCATCAAAAAGCAATAAAACGACCAAATCAAATCCGATGTAACATTTACAAGTGGCACTACGAATGAGACTTTTTCAAAAGTAACATTTTCTGGGTCCCTGAAGTTATACATTTGCGAGCCAGTTGGAAAAATTGAATTTCAGTTGAGAGAATATTGGTGTAGAAACTTAAAACGTGAAAAGTATTCCCAAATATTTAAAAAAGTTTTTGAAATTGAGACAAACTACGCTTGTCTTGTGGCAAACAGCGACCTCCCATAAGACTAACTATGATCACAATTTTATGAAAAATACAGAGAATTCACTTCCTTACAAAAGAAAACCGTCCTAACTTAAACTAAATTACTTGCAAGAAGTAGAAGCGCCGCGAGGACATAAATGAAAACTCAAAAAACAGATAGTGTTGTTGAAAATCGCGGGCGCGAAATATCAAACGCTGCTCGTCGTATCGCCAACGGCTCTTAAACCAACTCACTTTTTGGTCCGAAACGTCGTAGCGCACATTGAGTGGTTCCGAGTCGGGGATGCCTGCGGGAGTGATCAGCGACTCGGTCGCGTTCTGACTCAGGCCGTCGTCGTTGGCCGCCGCGACTTTAATTATGTATTCGCGTCCCATAACTGTAATCGACACCACATGAGTTCCTCGAGAAACAGAAAAAGTTCCGCTTACGCAAGTTGTTGATTTCGACGAAAGTTTGCGACCCGGGCACCTCCATCTGCTTGAAGTTGGGCCGGTCGGCTGGACGATACCAGATCACGTACTTCGTGATCGGCATGTTGTAGGTCACCTTCGGGGCCAACCATTCGATGCGGGCGCGGAGTGGCGGTTCGTCGCCGAGCAGACTCACCGACTGCGTGATCGGCTCCGAGGGCGCTGAAAAGAAGTTCCTGAGTACTTTCCCAGTGGCTGTGCATAAAGCAGCTGCGTGCTGAAGCAGACGACAAGACTCTATCCGGAATAAATAAATGCGAATTGTCCTCAAGGGACCAAACGAGGTGTCAATAACAGTGAGCAACGAGGAGGACGCACCGCAAGTGGGTGCTTCCCCTCTACCAACAACACTGCCAAAACAATTAGATTTTTGCATCGCGGAATTTGCACACGCATGTGGGACACACGACATGCGAGACAGACAATCCGAAAAGAGGCCGAAGAAGAAGAAGGCGAGAACTTACGTATTCCGCCCGTCATGATGTTTTTGGCTTCCGAATACTCGCCATCGCCTTGCCGGTTCAGTGCGCTGACTCGGAACGAGTATTCCGTGTTCGGTTCCAAGTCCGAGATCAAAGCGCTGGTCTTCTGAAAGTTCGATCATTACTTCAATAAGGAAAAGTAGTAGAAATAGTTAATCTTGAGTAGACCACAATTACTCGAATTATCTGGACTGATCTAGTCAGTAGCTTCAGCTTTTTTCATCTTCATCAATTTTTTCGTAAACAAATTCTGTTTTTACTTTTTTAGAACCGAATTAAAGTAGTTTCAAGTCGAGACAACTGTGTGTCTTTTTAGCTGTAAACGGCGACCAGCGGCCATTAGCGCCGGTCGTAAACCCCCGAGACCTCCGGTCGCTTTTTCTCTTCCTCTCTTTCATATGGCCACAGTGCGTAACCACTTATTTCTCCCGGAACCTTCAAAAAGTGACCAAACTAACATTTGCATCGTAGATGGCGAGCGCGGTCTGGAGCTTCGTGCCGATCGGTTCGCCGTTTTCGAGTTTTTCCTTGAAGATGTAATATCCCATCAAATCACCATTCGTGCGAGCCGGTCGTTCCCAGCTGACTTTAACGGCCGACGCGTTTACAAGAACGACTTCGATGTTTCGCGGCTCCGACGGAACTGCAACCGAAAGAATTATCGTCTGGCGACTTTGCTTGTAGTTAGTGAGATCGTGCGTGGCTGTGCAAAAAGGTGCAAAAGCGTGAATCGTGCATCTTTGGAGGCAAAGAAGAAGGCGAACAAACCTGCTGCCGAGCTGATCGTAAAATACGTGGCGAGGAATATGGAGAAGCAAAAGAATTTACTCATTTTGGAAAGATTTTAAGGGTCGAGAAGGGAGTAGACACTACGTAACCATAAATACTGCCGGTCCAGAGTTCTGAGTGACCAGCGAGCGACGGAGTCACTGCAAACAAAAATGGGAAACTCGACTCGGGAAGAAATTTGAATATTCGAACCGACACATAACGGAGGCAGACAATCGCGGCAACTAAGGAGCCCACAGTTCGGGCCGCCACAATTACGCTCATTACGCGTTAGGCGAGCAGGCTGGAAAAGCGAATTCCCTATGCATCGGCTAATTATTCAATTTAGGGGACACGACGTCCTCGCGTGGTAACGCGGCCGCTCGAATAAGCGCTGACGAACTAGATGACTGTCTTCTCCTTCGTCCCCGGGCGCTTCTTTTGCTTTTCGGCCAATCGCTGATTGATTGCGCATTGTTCCATATATCCAGCTACTTTGGTATGCATTCGTACAAAGCCGAGGGGAGGAATCCCGCATCCAGCCGCCAGGAGGAATCTCCCAAAAAGCGGATTGAAATGGAACGTCAGGCGACAACATATGGCCTCCTCCTCCGTTCGGGGTGTTCAATCACTAAAGTGGCTTGGAAAACCGCGCGGCCAGCAAAAACCAAGCGTAATTTGCATATATTAAGATGGGAGAAACACGCAACGTGAAACCGGGAACTTGAGAAACCCGATCGATCGATCAAAGATGAGCTAACAATAGAGGTCGGCCCAAACGAGTGGCGAGGTCGCCGGAAATTCGCCTTCGCGACGCTCGCCGCATCTAGTGGTCGCGCGCTCGTAAGACGCGCGAGATGCTACAAAAAGGTCACATACAGTCAAAGAGTCGCCCAGTTGGGCGACGTCCGTAGCGGGAAAATACCATTGCGCACCTCCGATAATGCCACTAACGGCTAAGGGCGACTACCGATAGGTAGTTGCGGCGGGCGGCAACAGACAGCGAGAACACGCGGATTCCGCCAGGGAAACGCGGCAAGCGGCTCGCCACTATGCGCCAAGACGGGCGACATTAATTTATTCGGCAGTGACGGCGCCCCGCCGTGTGACATGACGGTGCGCGCGAGGGGCTCAGAAAGGAAAGGAAGGAGCGGACAAGAACGCCGAATGCATGCAAGAGTGGACATATTCAAACTTATTGACCATAACGACAAAGCCAGACTTGTTTCCTTATTCTCTTCATTGCCCGCCACCCTATTTTGCACTCAGAAGTTGCAAGCTGGAGAGTGGAGCGCCCAGATTCTCTGAGGGTGGCTCAAAACAACGTCTTCCCTCGAGATCATTTGCGGGTTCCGTGACGTCAAATGTCGAATGTTCCTGGCGCCGAGGTAATTAAAGACCGGAATCAATTTTGGGGACTTTTGGCCGAAAATAATTAATCCGATAGTCTGTGACTCCATGGAGAGTAATTGGGCGAGGCCCGAAGACAATATTTGAGCAAAGGGAACCGGCAGCAGCGCCAATTAGACGGTCACAAGCACGACAATCGAAATTTGAGATGCACTTGTTCTGTCTCCTCGTGGCGGGCAGTTGAGGCCCGGAGGAAATATCGGAAATTGTTGGGTAATGTGCAGGCAGCGATGGGAGCGTATCCCAAGGAGAGGCCATTGCTTCCGAATCAGTGCGTGCTGCGCGAGTATCAAATGTACGCGTGGGGAATATGCGAGAAAGCGCAAGTGAAATTAATCGCCCGAGGGTGGAAAGGGATGCAAGGGAGAGGAAAATGGACCGGACGAACGAACGAAGAGGGAGAGAGTCACTACTCACTCAGTGCAATCGATTACACCTCGCATGCGCACTTCCCAAAATTGACCATGGTCATCACGCGGCTGAGGGACGCTGGATAGATAGGATACATCGGTTACATAGCAGGCGTGAACTGCTTTCGGCTCGTTTGCCTTCGACTGGCATTTACCGTTGACGCCCTCGTCTCCGCCGAACGACGCCCGCGCTCTTTTCTGTCGATCGCTAATGTCTCTATTTCCACCCCATCACAGGGTCAATCGTCTCCCAACCTTCTTGGAACTGTTTCTTTCCCGATCGCCTTCTGTGTCAAAGAAGAGTGAAAACTTGATCGAAAAAACTGCGTCCGGGATCAATTACAGGTTTTCACGTTAGCTTCAAATAATCAGTTTTGGTAAGAACGGGATTAGCCGCGCTTAGTCCTCTTAACACGAAAAAAGCGGCGGAAAAGGCACTAAACCTTGAAAGGGCTGCAGGGGTGGCTGGCTACTAACGACGCTTAATCCGCGGCACCAATCGGATACCGGACGGATTTCGTCGGGTTGATCGGGGACGATATCGAGGGCATACGGCTATTTACTCGCCGAGAGGACACGGCGCGCGAGTGGACGAAGCAAGTAGATAAATTCCAAATGTCACTTCGAATCGTCGTCGTGTCCATCATCAGCCGCGTTCGGTCGCTCGTTCGTTCGCGCTCAAATACATGCAAATCGACGCCTAAGGAGTCGAAAATGAATAATGAACGTCGACAGCTTTTTGCTGGTTACTCCCGAGAGTTGTTTGTGGAATGAAAAATAGCAAAAGCAGCAAAGAGCAGAAAATAGCGATCTAGCACAAAAAGGCGGTAGGTTCGGGATTACGGTAGGTGACCGCGTGCGATTGGGTTGAAAATTATGCTAATAGGGCCGGTGATTCATTGACGTGTGAAATGTTACACTTCTCAATTGTTCTTTTTGCGGTGTACAAAGATTGGCGCGAAGATACGGATGCTGATCTCAGGGAATAAAGTGAAAAGGTCAGAATGCTTTGATTGGTGTTCTGAACGACTTGGCCATTGAATTTATGGAAGACCAAAAATCTAGGCCGGGTAATTTGTGGCTGCTACAGATGTGGGAAAATGTTCTTGGGAACGAGGAGAAGGTGAATTCAGAAAATTAAACTAACACAGAAAACAGAGCGGAAAGGAAAAAAAGACGGATGAACTTTCATTTTGCACGGTTTATCCTCCTCCCGTATCTGAACACCTGGAAGAATAGTATACGGCAAGAACAGGGTGATCACCAAACTCGTGGGTTGCAAGACGTAGAAAATAAAAGCAGGAAAAGGTTATTTTCGTTTTCTCGTTAGCTACATTGAACCGCAGTAGCAACAATGGCAGCAAATGCTAAGCCACTTTTCGCGGTCCGCCCTAAGTGTTTTCACTCCAGTTGCGCGCGGCGTTCGTTGCGCGTATTTTGATAAGTGTGGGAGCAAGCAAGCAGCGAAAAAGAACGGCTTCGCGGCAAGAAGCACTTTGGGCGCGGATCTGCAGTTGTAATCTTCCGCGCGCCGACTTTTGTGGTATCGCCGTCGTTGATCCTCTTCGATCCTCCGCCGTCCTCGCCTTTGACCTGTCGCCGGTGACAAATTTGTGAAAGCGTGTGAAAGCGGCAAAAAGCGGGTGGAAGAAACTTTGTGTTCAGATCAGTAGCGATAAAGACCAAAGAAAACTGAGGGATTGGAGGAAAGGAAGAGAATTTGAAACCGCTTTTTCTAATATTGCTCGAAGCACCGAGGAAACCTTGGAAATTTGACGACCGCGCGTAACGAAAGACGTTTTGCAACATTTAATGAGAGCGCTTAAGTGGATTTCTTTCGAGCGGTTTCTTCAATTTCGTTTGATTGGATAGACATCAAGTGTTTCTCGAGGCGGCCGTTTTTCCCCAGAATCAACATATCGTTCGAAACAAACAATGAGCAGCCCATTCCAAAATTCAAACCAAGGACAGTTCGAGTTCCCACGCTCGGGAACTTCTTTCGGAAATAAATATGTTTTCGCCGCTGGAACTTTGGCGGACAACTTCCAGTTCAAAATGCTCAAAACAACAAAAAAGCTAGTAATAGTTGCCGTGTATCTGGAAACGATCCAGTTTTCAGCGACGAGGTGTACAACCACACAACCAGTTCTCGCCAAAAATGGCTAAACGACTAAGAAGATTTCGTATGCAAGCGACCTGGGAGCAAGTACCCTTACACCCCATTACCTACAGGAATAAACAGCCAGAACCCCACGCGAGCACATAATTATTTGTACATAAATGAGTAATCACATCGGGATCACTCCTCCCGCACCATGCACACAAACCCATCTGTCGCTTGCGAACTCATCCCGCGCCTCGCTCTCTTGCGCAGCCACAGATTTGCATAAAACTGGGAGGACGCGGCTCAAGACCGGCGCCGCTTGTTGGGTAAGGGGCCACGAAGAACGGCTTCGTCGCCAGTGGTCACCAGCTGACACCCTGACGGTCTTTGTGCTGCTGCTGCTGCTACACAAAGCCCGTATACGGTATTTGAATAATCGGGTCAAGAGTAATTCAATTACGGTGAGGCTAAAACAAAGATACTCGGAGGGACAGATAATGGATACGATGCGCGCGGAGCGCGTGGAACGCCGGCGAGCGGGAGAATAAGAAGATGTGAGCAAACACTTGAGAAGAAAATGATCGCAAAGGCGCCGCCGCGCTGGTGAGTCAAAGGCCAGATTTGCATAATTTCAAAGAAGACGACTTTGGGGCTTCAGGGAGAGCGGGCAAGAGTTGTTACAGCGCGCGGAGAACTACAGTTTTGGCATTTCTCCAACAGATGGCCCATTCAAGAGAGGAAGAGGGGTTCGGATCGGAGACGGTCGCAGCCTCCAGATGGTGGAATCCACCAGAACAATCTGAGGAGGGCCCGCTTATAAATAATCGGAGGCACGGTTTTGGGCAAACGGTCTGAAAAGAGTAAAACCGACAAATGTGAAGGAAACCTCCTGGAAACCGTTGATTCCTATGCGTTCAGACCGGAAGAAGAGCAATAAAGCCACACAATTAAGCAAAACGTCAAACCAAACACCGATTGGCTATTTGTCATTCTGAATTCCTGTTTTCTGGTTCTTCCGACAGGCCGTTGCTTATTACGATGTTTGAAATAAGCGATTCAAAAAGCCCTTTGTGATCTCAAGAGCAAAGCCAATTACCGAAATGGTAAATTGAAAGGGCGGAAACAAGAAATGCGCAAGAAATGTTGCGTTCTAACCGGGAACACTCAATGCAAGGAGCCAAAAAGGGAAGACCGTGAAAACGGCAAACAAGTGTCGGCTCAGCAAGTTTAGGATCTCGCGCCAGATGGTCCATTGAAAGGGATACGAGATGCAAAAGAGGATCGCAGCTGAAAGAGGAGACCCGCAGATGGCAAAAAGAGTTGAGAAGTGCGAGAAACGCATTTGGAGTCGCACAAAAAGCGAGTCATAAATCAAGCTGTAAGCGGGTGAAGACATCTGAGTTCTGGAGAAGACGATCGCAGAGAACAAACACGGGAAAAGCGGCGTGAGGAGGACCTAAGCGACCGCCGCCTCACTCGTCGCTTTAAAAAACAATTGCGCGCCCGAATGGGCGCGTTGTTGTTGATTGAATTTTGGTTGAATGAAGAGGCACGGAAAGACAATTCGATTATAAGTCATTGGGAAAGGAGGAATGAGAGGGTTTAGCCCGGCAGGACAGGAACATCGATTTGGGAATTCTACAGGGAGGAACGAGTGCAAACACGTGAGACAACGACTGGACAGTGGCAGGTACGCCGAGAAGCCGAAAATGGCAGACTTACCAGGGACGTGGCGGTAGTCGGCTGAATCGTGGAAAACAAGCGAAATTAGTGGATAATTGTATGCAAATGAGAAACGACACAGAACGAGTAGCACACACACAAACATGCACTCCCACAACAACAATGGAGTTAATTCGGAATTCTAATCTTCGAGAGCACCTACCGTCTTCGCCCGTCCGCTGTTGTTCGGGACCGCTGGAGGGGCCGAAGCCTTTTGCGGTACCGGCGGCTATAGTCACTTCGTAAGTGGTGTAGGGCTCGAGATTCGGGATGATGAGATTAGTGGTCTCATTTGCAGCTTTGCGCACCTCGCGGCTACCCTTCACAACAAATCTCTTCTCGCTCGGCTCCGGAACCTCCGACTCGTCGCTTTCGAAATCCAGCGGATTGGCCTTAGACGTGGGTTTCGCCGCACTCGCCGGCCACCAACGAATCAAATATTCCGTGAGCACTCCGTTGCGGGCGGAATCTTCCGGGGGTTCCCATTCAACCATTAGCGAGGTGCTGGATACGGTTGTCAGGTTCTTGATCACGGGAGGAGCGCTTGGCACTACAGCGACACAACAGAGTTACGATACAGAACGACAATGGGTTCAGCTTTAGACCACCAAAGAACTTACCACTTTGATGCGTTTTGGCGACCACTTCTTCGCAGAATGCGCCAACTCCTCGTGTTGATTTGGCAGCGACTCTGAAATTGAATTTGTCCATAAATGCTTGAAGATGAATATTTGGGGATTGTGATTTGTAACCCAGAAATGAAACCACTTTTCCAAAGCAGAAAAAAGATTTAAAAACTCACTTGAATGAGTAGAACGTATCAGGATCCAACCGGTCGATCACGACCTTCTCCACAGGCGAAGTGAGCGTCAATTCGCGATCGGATTCCCGCGATGTGTTGTAGCGAATAGTGTATCCGACAATGTTGAACGAATGGAGCGGCTTTTCCCAAGTTAACTCGATTCTTTTTGAGTCCAGGGCGCGTGCTTTCAAACCAGACGGCTGTCCCGGAACTGAAATACGAAATAGTTCATAGAGTACAATTTTTCCAGACTCACTTCCGTGCTTCGTGATCACAGTCGCCGTCTTCGACATCGGCCCCGAGCCTTGAGCATTCTTCGCTTGAACTTGAATGTAATAGGTGCTCTCAGCGACCAGATTGTAGAGGGTCGTCATGTGCTCGTCGGCTTTCGTTTCCTTCTGTAAGCAAAGAAAGCGTTTTCCCAAAACATCGAACAACTTACAGTCTTCCAAAGCGGATGAGGCGTGTTGGGTTCTTCGTTGGTGTAGAACACTTTGTAGCCCTGCAGCAACCCATCAGAAGACGCCTTCATCGCTTTCCACTTACCGTGATCTGTCCATTGGGCTTGTCCGGTGGGTCCCATCTTACCAAAATGGAGTTTCGGTTCAGCGCTCTCGCTTGGATCTTCGCTGGCGCACTAGTCGGGGCGATCTCTCCAGTCTGGGTTTCCACTGGATTGCTCAGCGATCCTCGGCCGATGGAGCTTATGGCGAGGATGGAGAACTCGTATTGCTGAAATGATCACGTAGAATAAATTAAATATTGCACGAAGAATCCCGAATCTCGCCTCCAAAAGGGTCTTCAACGAAAACCTTAACAAGTCAAAAACGAGCGTATGAAATCTCCAGGAGGGAAGATTTTCGCGTCAGGACAGTCTTTGTCAGAGATGTTCAAGACAAGCGGCGCCTCGACGGGCTTCCGTTCCTCGGAATTCGGGCCCCATTTTGGACGTTCTTCCACCACTCTTCTCCCGCCACTTCATTCTCACTTCCATGACTATTCTCCTCTTCCCGCAGGTTTTTCGTGAACTCATCGCTTAGCATCTCTTTTTCACTCAATTTTCTCCATTTCGTGTTTAATACTCCAGAGTTCAATTATGTCTCACGATCGCCTTGGGACAGGACAACGTAAATGTTCGCCCATTCATCTCCGGCAAAAAATGACCCAAATCGCCAATTTCGAAAGAGGCGATGATTCATGGACTTACCGTATAAGGCTCGAGATTGGTGATGAGCAGGGAATTGGAGGCGGCAGGCACTTCCTTCTCGCGATGAGCACCACTTTCGGCATATCTGGAGAAGAAAATAATTTCAAAACGTCTTGTGAAATAAGAGAAAAACAGCGAGCATGCGACAACCAGACCACAGCACTCCGAGTGAAAAGCAAAAACAAACTCACGATGGGCTGGAAACCGCCGGGGACGCTGGTGCGTAGTCCTTTCCATTTGGAGGGTTCCTTAAAGTCACACGGCAAACATTATTTTATCGTGCGATTAGACATGCAAAGTGAACGGCGGATTCCCCAAAAACTTACTTTTGCCGATAACGAACTAGATACTTTTTCACAGGCTCCGAGTCTAAGTGGAGAGGGTCCCACGTGAGGCGGACGGACGACGGCGTTACTTCGGAGATCTTCAGATTCTTCGGCGATGGGGGGAGAGCTGCAAATGAATATTTTATATTCGGATTTTGGTCGGAACTTTCGAACTGAAGTTCCTTTTCAAGCTGCATTCAAAACACCGATTCAGTCCCTTGAATCCTGGTGCTGAAAATTGAAGAGGCGATATTTCGGTAATAAAGAACTGCCAGACAAAAGCAATTGCAAGGTTTGGCGTCTAGGTGTGCTGGCCCACGAACCTACCATGATTCAGTGTCTATATTTTGACTCTTTTGAATAAACGGCTCAAGCCAGTATTTCATTTTCCTTCGTTCCCGTTTGTTTTGACGAGAAACAGACCCTACCGCTTTCTTGTCCCAGGACCTCCTCTCCCTCTTCCCCTCACTGGTCACTCTCGTCATATCGGAGACCATCTTCTCAACCATAAATCTCCGCAATTAATTCTCAGCGGCTTCGCTCGCAACAAAAACTCACCCTTGACTTCGACGGTGGTGCTAGCCTCGATATCGCCCAATCTGCTGACGGCGTGGCAGGTGTAATTCTCGGTCTGGTCGACGTTTGTCAGTGTCAGCACGTTTTTACCAATCGGCGCTGAGTGCGGATCGTTGAGGAACGAATCGTCCGACTTCCGCTTCCAGAACACCCGCGGCATCGGGTAGCCGACGGCCACACATGTTAGATTGACCGAACCGCCGAGTCCGACTTTGTAGGCCTTCTCGAGTTTGTAAGTGAAGTACGGAGGTACACGGCGCACTAAATGGAACCAGATGAGCAAAGATCAAAACAGAATAGTTAGGGTCGGTTATGGTTTGCCAGCAAATTTAATGCTTTTATTGTTCCCAGATTTTGATGGGGTTACCCTGGGTCTTATTAACGGAACGCCTAGCACCACTTCTCTACTCTACAGCGATTTACTCCTCGTTCCAGCATCCGCAGTCATTCCGAAGAAGTCTTGTACGAAGGAGTCTGGTTATGGTCAAAAATGTCATTTAAAGCCGAGACTCCTCACTCCCGAGACTTCTCGGCTTTCAGAACCACGAACAAACGCCAAAGTCCATACAAGAAAAAACTTGCAAATTGTGGGAACCTCTTAACACCGGATTTTGAGAATTAACATAAACAGTTCTTTGCCTTCATCTTCGCTGCTGTTGGCGGCCAAACGCTGAGCTTCTTCAAAGATTTTCTTTGGCAGGGTGTGAGGCAGAAAAAAGGAGCCGACGGCCGCAGCGGAGCAGAAGCAGACGAAGACGCGGAAAAGCATCTTCTACCGGTGGAACAGGAAATGTGGAGGGCGCCCGGTGCGCCTTAGGCACTCTGACAACGGCAGCAATCTTGGGAAGAGCAACGGAGGCAACAAATAACAACAATCATCTGTGAATGCAACGAGTAAATGGCAATAAAATTTGCATATCCGAGGACGGGCACACAAATTGGAAAAGTCGCGGGCGGGCGAATGAGACGCGTGCCAGCGGCCGCCTAAAATGAGAACATCTGTGAGATGTTTTAATCCGTTTTATGACCGAAATATACTCTCGGAGGGCCCGGAGGAAGGTTGCGGTCGCGCCTAATTATACGCCGAAGCCGCCCCAAGCGGCAAAGGTTTCTTCGAGCCGCCGCGCGGGGGGCGAATTTATCTTCGCGTTTGTGTCACACACCTGAGCAGTCTTCATAAATCTCGCGATCGTGCAGCGACGATTCCGCCTTAAATCATTTCGTTCTCTTCGTACGAGTGTTTACAATTTAATACATTATTCATGCGGCATCGATCAAGCTAAGGTTAGGAGCCAGGACCGCGGACGTCAAAACAGCACCGCCACTCGCTCGAAATGAGCGTTTTACTCGTTAAATTTGGATTAGGAGGTCAGCTGAAAGATGCGAGTATGCATGAAGAGCAGGAGGTCTCATCCGCGTTTCGTCCGAATTCGCCATGGAGACAACTAAATTTACATAAATCGGCTAAAGCGATTTCTGGGCTTTAAGTAAGAGACGGTGCAATTCGACAGTTTACAGGATCACAAGGGTGAAATGGAACACAAATTAGGAATGGTTAAACCAAAATTTCCCGAAATGTGAAGGTTTATTTGAATGAACAAAAGAAGAAACGCTAAGTTTGAACCACGTTCAAATGACCCAAAAGGCTAACTGCCCCACGAAACAAGACAGATGCCGACTTCTGTCTCTAGAAGGAAGTTTTAGCAATTTGGAAGAAAATTAATTCTTTGCCCGCATGCGACAAGTTCAACCGAAGCACAAAAAGCGGCGCCATCCTGAAGATGGGATAATTAAAGGAGTAAAGGCGATCGTTACTAAATGCTCTCGCGCGAGGAGAAGTTAAAAGTCGCGCAAAGGAACTCGCGTGCAAGCGGTGGCTGACTCGAGAGGTAATTAACGGTGGAGACGCGCGAGTAAACAATTAGAACCCTCGGAGGAGATATTATATGAAATCATACAAACGGTTTGCAACTGGTCGATGTCCGCGGGACGTCGACGACCCGTCCGAAACACCCGCGACGTTTCATGGCCTAATGTGTAATGGGATCGCCAAAATAAAATGACGATGATGATGAGAAGGGGCCGGACGTGTCGTCGAGTTGAATCTCGACTAGCGATGGACGATTAGCCGGACAAGGCCGGCGACCGGCGCTGAGGGCGGCGAGGGCGCCACCCGCAGACCTCCTAATAAATCGGCCCATCTCCAGGGGAGATGTGAACATTTGTATGCGCCATGTTTGAAGTACACGCGCCTCACTCGGCGGCGTTGGCGGCGCACGGTGCGCAGTCAGGCTGCTAATTGCGGGATGACCATCGCGCAATTAATTACAATAGGTGAACGGAATATTATTATTACGATTATCAACCTGCGAATGCACATATGCAAATGGATCAGAACGAGGGAGGGACAGAGCGGCTTTCGAAAGGGCCAGGAAGGATGCAAAAAGGAAGTCAAAAACTTTCGAAAATCTGGAACCAATATTGGATACTGTTCGCAACAGTAAGAGTCTAAGTTCAGAAACATCTCCTCGATGTTTAAACAACAGATTTGAGGAGTGGCGATCTGGTACTCAGTTAAAAGTTGTTTGACTCTCATATAGACTGCCCAAAGTCTCGCAAAAAACCCACCTTTCACGTAGAGATGAGCAGCTTTCGAATGGATTACTCCATGGCTGTTCCTGGCCACACACTCGTAACGCCCTTGATCTTCCTCGCGTGCTTGTTGTATCATAAGCGCTCCTGAAAACCACTCGATTTGAATACCGTCCAAGCAGAGAAGCCCTCTAAGAAATTTAAAAGAGTGGGTGTGGAACCGCAAAAGTGATGACCAAGTTTAAATAGAAGTTAAACTGCACACATGCTGCTCGCAACTACTGATCAGCGTGGCTCAAGCGGATTTGTTTGGGGCAACTTACCGATCGACTTCAAACGGTATTCTAAAACAAATTAGCGAGTTTGAAAAGCGTTGAAGGGAGCGTTGGAGAGACATAATTGTTGATTGTTAGGCGCATATTCTAGTTCAATTCAAGATGGGAATTTGCACTGGTTTCGTTTCCAGAAGATTCTCTTTTGGTTTTGGCTCAGATCCGAAAGGAACTGCAGGTCTCGCCCGATCAATTACTCTCGAATCAATGCACAAAATCAGCGGCCTCGAGGACAGACTCTTTATGCTCTACTGCTTGCAAAAAGCACTGTTGCTACTTTCTTCCTTTTTTTGCCGAAAACGCATTATTAATGATGTCTTCAAAGGCGCCCTAAATTATTCATGCCTCGCTGACTAACGACCTTTCTTGGAGTGGACGCTTTAAGTCAACTTTGGGTTTTGCTTATGTGTTGCAACTGATTCTTGTTCGTGACTTTACCTGGATTTCCGAGCGTCGAGACGGAATATCGACTGTGTGACCGAACATCGATCGGCATCAGATCTCTCAGCCACAAAACTTTGGGCCTCGGATCGCCTTTTACCCGACACGTCACATGAGCAGTTCGGCCCTGTTCAACCGATTTGAGGGTTGGGTGAGCTTCTATCACGGGGAACCCGTTGGGAAGATCATCTGCAAATATCGGAATGTAATCACTGCTCATTTATGCGGTATATTGAAACCTTCTTGTAGCACAGTCAGTAAGGCATCTGCGGTTACGGGGGTGCCGACGCCGTTGTCGGCGGCACAAGAGATAGTGGAGTTGTGATCTGAGAGTTTGACCGGTTCGATTCGAAGAGTGGAAAGACCATTTGGCAGTGATTTGGTGATGTACCTTCAAAAAAGCAGCAATTAACAGAGCGACTCATTTTAATTGTTACCTTGGATCCTGGACAATATGCCCGTTGCGCCGCCATACGACGTTCGGCATCGGGTTTCCGTCTGCGCGGCAGAAGAAACTGACCCTTGTGTCAGCTGGGACGATGGAAGAGTCCGGGCGGACGACCAGACGCGCGGCATCTGTACAAGAGCAGGGGTCAAAAAAGGAGGTATGGCTACGTTTTTGGACGCTTGAATAAGCAGAGCCCATTTTATGGAGAGCCGATCATACATAGTATGTTGTTCAGCTTATCGAAAATCAAAAACCGAAGATTGTATTTTTGAACTTACACGAAAGAGCTTGAATATAGCTCTGATAGATCCATGCTGAAGAGATTTCAGAGTCAGAAGGGGCAAATACAGTAGGATAAAGGGGGCCGGATGGTTAAGATAAGAAAAGATTTACCGTCACTCGTCGCCCCGAGGTGCCAGATGATGGTGGCCAAAATGATTAGGAGCACCTTTCGCCGTTTCATGGTGCCCCAAGAGAGAATGCTCTCAGGAGATCAGCTTTGTTCGAAAATGGAACTTCGGAATCCTCTACGCATTATCGCCTCTGGCAAACGGAGCCAACGAGGTCTAAAGAAAGCAGAAATTCTAAAAATGTTTTCTTCGAGTTTAAAATCTAATTTTTTCGAACGAAAAGAAATCACTCCGACCATTCACAACGTTCAACTCTTTTACATGAGGGCAAGAGGGGTCAAGAATAGAGGACTAGAAGACACGAGGACGTGGAATGAACCTGAAATGAACGAACTTGAATTGGAGACAACGCGGCGTGGCCGTCAACTTGTCGTCAAATTACGCGCGCAATTACTATTCAACACCTTTGTTGCGCTTTTCAGTCGCGCGTCGGCACACAAATCACTCGTAGCCGATGGGCGCACGCACTCTGAATACCCTCGGAGAAGCTGCGGATTCGGCGAGAGTGGCAGGATCGATTTGGGGTTCGAGCGGGAAAAAGCGCACAAAACACAGAAACTTGCACAAGTGCAATTCATGATCAAGGAGGCTTCCAACGCTTCCAACGCATTTGAAAATAAACTGCAAAATTATTGCACTTTAGGCAGTGAAAACAACATAAATCAGTTTTGGGCGAACCCAGGACGTCGCCGAGCACGGAAGGTAACATCAATATGTATAAGTAAGGGATACAGTTAACGAACGCTCGACTACAAGCCAAAGGCCAAAAAGCGTGTAAACAACGCCGTTCAAGACTTCAAATATTGCATTAGACGATCGGTGGAGCATATGAGCGTGAAGTCTTGAAGGCAGCATGAGCGAGTGCCCCGCGCCCCCGCGCGCCCTCCACGCTATCAACACACCTCATTTAGCTGTGAGCAGACATTCCATGAATTTTTGATCTGCCTATCGCGTACTCGCGAACACCCCACTTGTGCCTCATTTATGAAATCATCGTCGCCGACCTAATAGTTCTTAAGCCGGCCCGTGTAAACTATGCGTTCGCAAGGCTGAGGAACGGAAGCTGACGGGACAATGCGCGGTGTCCGGTGAGTGATCGTCACTGAAAGGCGTCTGAAAACTCGATAATAAAAAAGGACGCACTACCCTTTAGGTCAAAGGAGGCTCGAAACGTGAAACGCCGAAAATCGATGTCTCTGGAACAGGACACCAGAAAAGGGAGCAAACTGGCAATTGTGGATTCACTTTAATTGACCAAAACTATATTTGAATTTGTAATCAAATTACTGTCTGCCCTTTGTCGTGGAGAGTGTGGGGCGCAGCGAAATTGGGAATCCCACTATCTTGCAGAAACAAGGACGCTTGTTTCGAATTTGCAGATATCAGAAAAGCCCCAGAAATTATCAATGGTGGAATTTGATTGGGAAGACAGCGAGCAAATTCGGAAAAGTACAGTTCGCCGACGGTCGCCGATTCGGAGTCATGAAACAAGAAGCTCGCTCAGGAAACAAATCAGGAAGCCCCACTTTCGCTCTCCTCGCGCAGCTCAGCCCAACAAAGCTCAACCAAAAAGATTATTTATTAATAAAAAGGTGGCAAAAAGCGGCAAAAAGTCATCGGCCAAATCGATGCAAAGCGGGGGAAAAGGAAACGAATAATTTTTTGGGCCGCCAAGGTGAGCACGGGAGGAGCCTCTCAGCTCAGCCGTTCGTTCGTTCCGCTTCCAAATCCATAAACTTTAATAATCACTCAAGGATTTCGGCGGCCTCGAGAAAACGCGGCGGCTTCACGATGCGGTGAGCGAGCGAGAGGCGGTGTCGGAAGGCGACGGAGAAGATGCTTTTAAGACGTTCTTCTCCCAACTTCGCTGCGACTTTTCAGCACTCTCTCTGGCCTAATTAGCCGCGTCCGAAATGAAATCATTTCCCAAATTATCTTATAAGGCAATTTGACGCCACCGACCGACCCAGCGCCTCCCGCGCGCCGTCCCCCGCTGCACGTGCCGTGTTCTTTTTAATTCCTGTCTAACACTTCGAAATCGATTTGAAAGCGGATAAATATGAAATAAGTCATACAATTACACTTCTACGCGCAGTTATAAACAAGAAACATGCCGTTTTTTGGCCCGAACGACTGCCGGGCCACAGACGATGGCGTGGCGCGTTTTCTGTGATCAATCTAATTTCGAGATTTAAACTGCACCCTCGGGAAATGCACGCCTAAACGGGAGTTCTCAAGGTCCGGACGTGCAAGAAACTCCGTAGATAATGGTTGTTTTCTCGCTTCCGCCGGTCCCGCGAGGCATATTGCAATCGCACTTCTTTATCAGAGTTGCGAATACATGCCGTGGAGGGATTGTTTGATTGAGGCGCACCGTTTCTGTTCCAGTGATGGCATATCGCCACTTGGGATCTTCAGAAATACATGCACTTGCAAAACGGCGAAAGGTCAAAGGGATCAGCGACTGAAAATTCATGGGGACACATCTTTGATGACCGGTTCATGGGTCCGTTCCCTCGACTGGGAGCTAGATGAGGTCGGAACTTGAGGGACACCCTAATTACACAGGATTTCATTGATCACCACAGAATGCAGATTCTGTTTCTAATAAGTTTATTACTTTTAGAAATCGCTGGCAACACAAAAGACCATCAAACACGGAAAAAAAATTGTTATTTTTCAGGCGACCGTCCTATCTAATGAAATCAGTCTTTATAGGGCAACTCATAAACCCATGACAAATAAGTGTTTTTCTCAGGTTTTCCTAGAGCGCAAACCCAAAGTTGTCCTTTTATAAACAAAAAACCAGCAACTGAATACATCCTTCCTGTTTCCAAATTTATCAAAAAACGGGTGCCGTTTCTTCAATTAAAACCCATTGGGCGGCTAATGCTTGCTAGAGTTAGTTTTGTAGCAGAAAGGACGAAATGAAAATTTCATAGAAACTAATGAAGCGAGCGACACCGAATTACGGGACAAAAAAGGTCATCGAGGTTCAAACAGCAAAATTTGGAATGAAGCCTGCCACACTGGATAAAAGCCAGGATAGATTCTGTCCCCAAATCGGAGTACTTAAAGCGTTGTTCTGCAACGTCTCCCAGTCGGAGACAATTCCCAAACGCCTGTTGCTAACGTGTAAATACGTTTCGAGGACAAGGATACGTAGCAAAATTTATCCTCTTAACGTCGACGTCCGGCTCGCATAGAAAGCACAACAATAACATAATTCGATTAGGGCGCTCGCTTTTCGAGCAAACAAGAAGCGCCTCCTTCCGTTCACTTAATTTTACAGCGCGTTTTATTAAATGCGCCACACAAACAGTTTCCGTCGCACTTTCAAAGAAGAATCAATTCTGGCGCCTCAAACGCACACAATTAATCGGTTTGGCGATTCATAAATAATCTGAATGCAGATTCATAAAGCTCAGAAAAGGGCACCCGTTATGTCCTGCTCTCAGCTTCTTCAAGCCGATGTGCAGGATTGTGGCCAAGCCTGCACCACGCCGGTCAATCAGAATCTGGTCATTTTGAAGAAATATGTGTGAGTAACGAAGACGAAGAGGGTTAAGCTCATAATTGCCTAAAGCGTCGCGCGAGAGGAGCTCTCCCACCAACTGACTAATCGGCTGAAAGCGATATAAATTTGATTACGATAAATATTGCCGAAGGGAAATCTGATTGAGCAATCAGTTCGAGCAACGGAGAGGCCAGCGGAAGGGGTGAGCTGAACTCGGATTATTAGTGTGTTATGCGCTTCGGGGTACAAGCGTTCGGATCGGGAGGAGATGAACCCAAAGGAAGGAAAGAAGTGGGGTTGGGAGGCTAGGCCGAGAAGACCTCAGGCGGCTCCGTGAACGAAAAAGTTTGGATAAAGGCCCAAATCTGATTTCGGGCAAAGATAACAGCGTTTAGAATGCTCTGAACGTTCAGCCAAACATTTGACATATTTGAGGGTCTGCCTTTGTAGAGCTGGTCTCCGCAATGGCGGGCATCCGCAGGTGAGACTGGCCCCGCCGCGCTGCATGAAACGCCGAAGATCACCTGCGGGAAGGCATGCAGCAACAATTCGATGCACTTCGAGCGTCCAGCAGAAAGTCATTTGGAAAATTGGTAAATCGAGAGAGGAAAATCGAGAGCGCGGGAGAGCGGCCGGAGGAAGAAAACGACCACTGCGGGGTTGTGGAATCGTGGTTATTAAACGAAATAATAGCAGTAATGGAAGGAAATAAATCAAAAAACAGGTGCATTTCCAAAGCGTTTACTTAATATTTGATAAGTCGGAACGCGGCGCAAAACGCTTGAGGGCCTTTGAAGAGCTGAGACGTTCGGCCTGCCGACCGGCCGACCAACCGGCCGGTCGGTCGGAGAAGAAGGCGGGCGAAGGAGACGCGCAGAAGAATAACGAATCCCTGTGCCACTTGCTTACACACATCCTAAAATGACGATTCCCGCTGACCCTCATGGCCACACGCGTGTCTTGGTTAAACGAACGCGAGATGAATGAGTGGCGGTGCGCTGAATTGAATATTCCAATTTCCTTCCACACGTCAGAACGGTTCATCCACCTATTAAATAACACCTAACCCGGAGGGAGAATCCAAGCGGAATCGCCGTCGCCACTGCCGCAGTCGTCCGACTGCGCGAGCGAAAGGCTGTTCTAAGAGATAATAACTGTGATATATCGGAGGCATAAAAGTTGTAATGATGGTCGGAGTGATTTTGTTCGCTTTTTGCAAGCGTTTTTGTGCAGAAGCGGGCCAGATAGGGTGAATTGAGAATTGTCTTGAGGGCAGTCTGGCATGGGTCTGTCTATGTTTAAGCTGGGCCGTTCGTCAAAACGCTCATAAATGGAAACATATTACAAAATTTCGTGCTTTTTTTATTTGCATGGCGCTAACTTATTTGAATTTATCGAATGAAAAAACAAACTAACGTCCTGAAACGATTTGCCAAGGATGGCCAGTCCTCGTCAGACCACCGGGACGACAGACCCTCAAGACCACAAATCACTCAACCGGCGGCACTTCCACATTAATCCGATAAAAGAGCCAAAACAATGCCTACCTCTTGTCGACCGCTGTTCGAGTGTTTGTTCTTCTCGCTTGTTTTCCTTCAACTCCGACAGCCGATCAGCAGCGGACAGTTCCGAGCCGCGGATTAAATTCTCTTTTCAAATCTGAAACGGCGCTATGCAAAGACATCTTTCATCAATCGATTGTCCGCGAGTTGATTAATCAAACGCGGATTTCAATCGGCTCGCCGCGAACTCCGGTTCCAGGATGTCCCTCGGACAGTTGGTGGCGCCGATGCGGCACAAAAACGCCGCCGCGGATACTATAAAAACCCGTCGTAGATTTATACGTGAAAGCACGGCTCGCCCACGTCGAAAGTTGCTCGATTGAGGGTCAGTGAAAGATTTGGACCCATTGGGGCGCGTGTCGAAAAGTACAAACTCTCCGCGCAAGTTTGAGCACAATAATTAATGAAACAAAAGACAAAGGCGTCACGTTGTGCAGAACTGAGGTGCCAACTGTGGGCAGACGTCGTGGCCACCTGAACCTGCGAAGGTAAGGAGATTGGAACTTCAGCTGCAGCAGTACCTTCTTGCTTCAGCAACAGATTACTTTCCGCCTTCGTCGTCATTTTACAACCTGCAGTTGTTAGTAAGGATCTATTTTCGCGATGTCAACATTATTTAATGGATCTCCAATGCGAAAATTAATAAATTTCATAGTTTAAATTCCAAAGTGGGTCATTTTCTGTTTGTCCAGACTTGTCGTTCTGTTTCCCCGACATGGACAGTACTAAGGATTCCAAAAGCTGAAAACCAACTTACTTTGTTAGTGAAACTCAATCCATCCACCTCGAAAAGGGTGCACGTCGACGAGAACGCGCGTTCCTTCAGCACGCAACATTGTCTCCACAGAAACAGCTGAGACTAAAGTTGAAAGAGAGTCGAGAAGGCGAACTGCAGCCAGAGTCTCGGCGGGCTACAAAAAAGAGGCTCCCGGTGTACTACAAAGCTGTTGAGTGAGAAGCGTCTTAACGACGCCGATTTGCAAAGAGTGCGAACTCGCCGGAAGCAAACGTTTCTTCTCGCAAAAAGAGCTCATAAAAGTTTCGAACAAACGCGTCCCTTCCTCCATGAGTACGTGATTAATGCATAAAATTGACGTTTTTTCAACCTCGGCGTCTAGAACTAAGAGTCCTCAGTGGAATCGGCGGGCCACATCCGGTGCGAGCAGAGGCCGGAGTTGCGGAGTTCGTCTTCTGCTGACCGCAGTCCGATCGAACATCAGGAAAAAATGAAAACGACACTCTCGATCGACTCTAATCCCGTTTCCCAGTCGCTGCGTTCCTTGTCCTTTCGCCGACTCCAAAGGCTTGTGGTCATCTCCTCAGGGACCACATTCCGTTCGTACAACGATCGGAGCTGTCGGCAATTTATGACATATGATACGCGAGTCCGGCAGGAAAAACTCGTCCCACTTTAATTGAAATTAACTTTGTTTTCTTCGATCGGAAGAAATATTTGCTTTTCTAATTACGAGCCAAAGTGTGCCTCCTCGGCCGAAGAGGTCCGGCGGCCCTGGAGGCCGTGGCGCTACCGGGACGCAAGAAGAAGCAGACCGTTCCGCGAGGTTCTCAGGACGTTTCGTGAGCCGAAGTGTCATAAAATCAACATAATTAGCCGGGCCGATGGTTAGGCCAAAAACAAGCGGACGCGCCGGTCATTTAGGAAAATAAGGGGACGCGGCACAGGAAGGAAGCACGGCCGCTTACGGAACGGCAGAAGTTAACAACACACATAAAACTAATGTGCGTTTTTGCGCGCTTTCAACGGCGGCCCCCTAACAGCGAAAATGGATAATAGGAATGCGCGGTTTGCTGGTGGGAATGAAGAAAGCAAATTAGGCGTCTTACAGCAGCAAGGCACTTACTTACGCTTCCCCCTCCTCTTGACTCTTGATCAACGAAGCAGACAGCTAGCAGATGGTATACAAAAATGAGACCGCGGACTGGGTGACAGAAGAAGGCGCCAAATTCAAGAGGCTCGCGCTCATTAGCCAATTATAAACACGAGTGTGTTCGCGCGCCTCCGGCTGCATCTCGAAGAGGCGCGCGAGATGCGCGATAGCAAGCTAGGCGAAGATAGCGATCGACGCGGATTAGCCACTGACTGCACCACGCACGAAATAACAGATTGGTGCGGGTTTAGAATAGGGACGCATAAATCGTCCTGGATTAGGCGAACCGTTCTCATGCGGTGCATGTCGGATGTTGCCAGAAAGCGCGTGAATCTTGGCAGGAACGGTCAGAACGATCTGAAGGGAAAAGAGAGTGAGCACGACCTTGAGGATTTCGCAGTTGTCATAAGTGATCTTGTCACAGAAGTGATCAAATCCGGTATTTTGAGGCTATTGCTATCCGCTACACGCTTCATACAAAAGAGAACTGTTGGAAGAGGATTAATTATGAAGAAAAAAAGGAATTTAGAGCTTTTGAAATACAGCTTTTCTTGATTTGTTTTCGACTACAAATTTGGAGCTACAATTTCATTGCTACTTTGGTCCAATTCCGAAATCGCGAGATGTTAATGCGATAAGCAAACAGATATAAAACCGAAAAACGCCGTGCAAACAGACAAGGGCAAACATCTCTCTCATTGAATATTCATCGCACAAAACGATCATAAATAACAAAGATAAATTATTCGTGTGTTTTGCGCCGAGAATTTGACGCCGGTCCTCCGCAAGAAAGAAGCCAAATTATATTGGGAAATTTACGTTTCAACGAATCTTCATTCCGAAGCCTCTGGAATTCGTGAGACTTCAAGATCACGTTATCTGTCCACATTGATCGGAACAAACCAAGTTCAAGTTCGAACGTTTTGAACTAAAGGAACAACAGAAAATCCTCTTAAAATGAATAAACCATAAAGTGATCGAGGGAAAGCCCTTAAAGAGCAGAACAGGACGCGAAGCGCAAACCATATGGACGAGGCCACCAAGAGTGACCTGACAGTGGCCGCATCAGTGGTTTCCCAAACATTATGCCTTGAGGCAGCAGAACTATCGTATTATATGACGGTCGTAAAAGCCATCATTTCTCGCGTGAGCGTATCTTCCTTCGGCCGCTCGTTCACTCGCTCGCTTGGTTGGCGGCGAGTTGCGCAGCTCACACGCAAAAAGCGATTTACTGACAGATTTTACGTAAACACGCGTTCTGACTCATTTATGGGTACTCGCTAAATTGGGTCATCATTTGCAATGGAGCCCGCCTCTTTGGAGGCGGTTCTCGAAACAAACCGTTTCGAGGAGGAATTTGAAGTTTGAACTGCAGAGCGGCCAAAGTTGCAAAGAACATCAGGAAAGACAAAGTGGGGATGAGGAGGAGACTGAGGGGCACTTTCATTTACCCCAAAGATCAATAAGAAAAAATTAAACATTGTCGCTGTTCTGGCGGCGCGAAAGAGGGCGAGTGTCAAATAAGTGCCAAGTTTTTCGCGTCTATCCACACTCGCTGACCTCCTCGTGGGGCTCATATGTACATGAAACATTCGGCCGCGACGTCCTCGCCAAAGGACAATCACCCTCAAAGTGCATGCAGCATCACCGCGGTCACGTCATCCCAGAAACATGCGGGAATGCGGCGCGAATCTCGGACGACCGATTAAACCTTAAGTAAATACATAATGACATTAGCGCCTCTTCCTCGGTTCCGTTTATGGGTGGACACTACTCGGCCCTCGCCCCCTTTGTGAATAATTAACCAAGTTGCGATGCACACAGCGACAAGTGCGGTTCGCCCGCAGGAAATATCGAATTTATGCAAATAAGAACCTCCACTAATTATCACCCCTAATTCGCGTCGTGTGTGGGACCGTGAATTTGTTGCAAAAGTTGTGCCGGCCGCCGGCTAACGATCCGAGAACGCCGAAAGTAGCAAACTGGCGAAAATGGCTCCTAAGCGAGGGAGAAGAGCCACAACAAATCGACGACGACCCGGGCAACGCAAAATAAGTGGTTGGAAGAAGAAGACGCGAGGAGTCTCGCGCGCGCTGCTTGCGGCACCCTCCCTCACTTTCCAAAATCTTACTGAAGACTTTTAGTTGTTGACTGCGTGTTCCAGCGCTTTATCGCCGCTGCCCACCTACCCATCCGAGGACAACAAAGAAAGGCTAAGAGAATAACCGGTCACAGAAGGACTTCGATATAAGTAAGTTACGGCCGTCCTAAATAAATAAACCTTGTACAGCGGCTCCGCTTCCTGAGCCTGAGAAGACACTTTTTCGCAAACATCTCAGCAGAGACTGTTAATTTTGGTCTTGGACAACAGAAATTAAGTCGGAGAACCGGCAATCGCTGAACATACCCATTACGCGCTGAAAACAAAATTGCCCGGTCCTGAACACATTCCGATATTCCTTCCTTTGGTTTTGCCACCTGAAACTGCTTGCATGCAACTAAAAACGATATAGTACTTGATAAATTCAAGACATCTCTGAGGGTTTTGCTTCACAAACACAAAGGTATCAACGGAGAGATTGCTTAATTTTGCGTCTTTTGCCGACGGGAAAGAATGTTTCAGAGTTTACACCGGGCTGCCATAAAAACGGAATAAAACAGGACGAGGCAGTGAAGGAACGTTGTCACTCATAAAACCGCAACTATTCCCCCCGACATGTCACAACGCGACGGAAGACAGAGACGAGTAGATGTCACATCGCATAAAGTTGGCAAAAACGTGTGAGAAGACCGGAAACAACTGACAAATTAGTGCGGGTGCATATCAAAGGCTTCCGCCAGGGCCGCAAACTCGTCGGGGGGTCGGAGGTCAATGGCTCGCTCGATTACAACCCGCGAGTGCCCACGCCAAAGGATTAACCAGTTAGGTGTGAAGGTTTGAGTGGACTCAACCGCATAATTAATTGTGGAGCTCCAGAAGCGGACGCTGGGAGTTTAAGAGATCCTAGAGAGTGTCCTAGAGCAGCCAACAAATGTGGTCTGCTTTTGTTTATTTCTTTTAGTTTTTTAGTTTTTCGCAAACGAGTAAATACTGGAAATGAAAAGGAAACACATCCACGGAGTCAAAATCTGGAACAGAAGCGACAACTGCTGAAAGCCTCCATAACAAACATAATTTGGAGAAACACTCCTTTTCGAGACGCTGGCCAGCCGGCGCTTCTCGCAGCCAAAACACTGGACAGTGCCACATGAGGATACGCTGCTGACAATGTTGTCCCAAGGCATCATCCGTCTAATTATCGCACGTCGAGATAAGAAAGATGCGAGACGGCCGAGGCAAAGGTTCTGGGTAAATCAAGGAGCTGCCGAATCCCGCGAGAGATGATTTATGCAAATTGAGGTTATAACATTTTGAGGGAGGCGTCAGCAAGTGGCCACCGAGGAAGCAGCAACACGACGCGTCAATTTGGTGATGCTGAGAATAAACACTATCTGCCGCCGGTTGACATATGGTTGTCCCCATACTGTCAAAGAGCGAGCAACAATCCCATTAGATGGATTGAGTACGAAGGACGAGTCGAACTCGGAGGAGGCGCTGGTGTTGCATTAATCAATCGGAATTAATAAAGAAAGCCGGGCGAACAAATCAGGGCCGATGGAACCGAAGGCGATCAATCTTTGTCAAACACGGGATTAGACGCGGAAGCGAACGGCGGAGACGGAAGGAGCGCAGCCGAGCCAGTCGAGCAACCGAGCGAGAGTCGCCATTGCTTTTGTAGGCCTGAATGCCAAATGCCGCCGCCACAGTAATTAACGCCGGTGGCCGTCGTGACCACTCCGCAAAACGCATTGTTTTCGTTGCTGCCGCCGGTAAATACAATCACGGAACCCAGGGCTGAGGTAAGGTCGTGTTCGCTCTTGTTCGTGGTATCGAGTTGCAGCGGTCGGGTAATCTTGCTGAAGGTTCGGGTAAATAATGTATTAATTACTGGAATGCGGGCTTGGGAGAATTGTTTTCCTTATGCATATTATCCCCCTTAGCATTTCCTGAAATTAAAGCGACTTGGTCACAATTGTGTGATCCCAACTCCAAATTACGACTTTTCAGCCGGCGTTCTTTTGGCAGTGCATGTGTATGTATAGACAACGGGATCAAGATCGAAGCATGGATATTTAATATCTCATGAATAATTGTGCCAAAAAACTCCACAAGGAGCCAGGAGTGAATTTTAACAAGTATCTAAAAGCGAGCGCATGCCCAGTGGAAGCGACTCAAAATTTTTAGGGTGGTTGTAAGGCAGGCGTGGGTAGATTTGTTGGCGTTTGGCGCAACCGATATATACAAACTCTCAGCTAAAGCTGGAAATTAAATGTTTGAAATCCTACACCTCCCTAAACTTTGTTCTCCTGGGTCTTGCGCTGTTCGCTCCAAGACGGAAGATTGGTGCACTCAAGCGTCACTGATAAGATCGTTTAATTAATCAATCAGGAATTCAGAACCGCGCGATGCTTCAAGTCTCCGCGCTTAAATAAAGATATATTCGCTAAACAGCACAAAAATCAATATTTTTGAATAATTTTAATTCAATAAATTAGCATATTTTATTCGCTGAACGGAGTCTGTGCTTGTAGGACAGAAAGGAATGCCGCCTTGAAAGACGAATATGCAAATTAAGACGCGGCCGCCGCGAGTCGATCAAGCGGCACGCGTTCCGCCTAGCTCCCCAAAACCATCCCGACACGCTTTAATTCTAAGCTTGTATTCAAAAACTGCTTCAAGAAGGGGAGTGGCCCGGCTCAAGATTATAGGGAGTACAGAGAAGCTGGCGTAAATTGACCGGTAATTGCCGGGTTCAAGGCGTCATTGTTCCCGCAGAAAACATCTGTTGACTCTCGGATTGGCCGCGCGAAAACCGCTTACACTGATCCCCTTCTGAGATGGCGGCCTGCAGGACCGGATCTCCATCTGAAAGTGCGAAAATCTCGAAACTTGCAAGGACGAAGGATGTTTTGAAGTGTTCCAGGTCTCGTGGGAGTCCTGTAAGCGGCTGTCAACAACGTTCTCTCAAACACAAATAAAGTGATCCCAGAGGATGATTCCGACGAACAGCGCTCATTGGAGTTGGGAGCGAGCAATTACTACACTTGGCGAGGAGTCGACCACCCTCAAGAAGCGCATAATTGGCGCTAACGAAGAGAAGGGTCAGCCACTGCCACTGACTCCTCACTCGCCAGCCACAATCGACTCTCGTTTGTCCTGGAGGCAAATGGGAAATAAGTGAGATCTGCATACAAATAAGGTATGACATCTAGGCCATTAGAAAACGCATTAACCCGAGACTCAATTGCGAATCTGGCATCAAAAGACGTTCGTCTCGCCGCCAGCGGCGGCTCCAGGCGCTGGCACAATGTCGGGAAGATGCTTCCAGTCGCGCGACTGCCACCCGCACACGAGATTTAATCTCAGCCACCAAAAGGTCCCTCGTAAGGCGGGAGGGCGCCAGAAAGGAGACCGACAGTCGATCTATGACAAAAACGTTAATCTGAGGTCGCCGAGCACAAACACTCATCTATCACACCTGTCAGCCTTTATTCGTTCCCTTACACCCAATTCATAGGCATGACGGTAGTCACTTGCTAAATCCAGTCTTCTGCCAGCTAAAACCTCCACTCCAAATATTCAGCTTTCAGCTCTTTCCACTAAAAGTCTTTTGTTTTATTTTTACGCTTAATGGTGCAGCCGTTCCACTTTCAATCTGCGAGGAACCAGGCGCTGAAAGGAAGTGTTGAATTTGAAACGTACGATTGCGATCGTTCAAGTTTGTTTGACAAGAAAAACTGCAGAAAATGATTTCCGCGTCCGAGCATTGTCTCGGCGGTGACACGAGAGCCCGAATTTGAAACGAATACACCATTTTCTACTTTAGTGGCTGGCTATTGAAGCCAGATGGATCAAATTGGCGTAATACAGGTTCTCGAGGTGAATGCTGTGTGATCAGCATAAGAACGAAAACCCTCATATCGAAAGAAACGCTGAGCAAAACTGTTCAGCATTGCCGGCAAAAATATAATTGGTTGGATGCATCCCTCTCATTCAAGTTGACCTGTTCATGATCTCAGCCAACGCTTGTCGTCCCGAGTTGTTCGAATTATGTCCACTTGCTTGGTCTAAACGTGGTTACCCCCGCAGCCACCCTTGTCTTCTTACAGCCGCGACGGCCTCGAGTCCCGCCGCGACGACTTGTGAATTCGCGGTCGCCATACGATGCGCAAAATTCGCCGCTTCGCCGTAAAGAATGCACCCAGGTTGTCGATAAGTTTTGTTGCGGAGTCGAGCACGTGCTAACTGGACGGAGATAAAGCTGATGTGCGTGTGATGATGATCTCTGTCACCCGCGGACACTTCCAAATCGATTATTTTGTTTGTATTCGAATGTGAATTCATGGTAGCCGCGCATGTCACCTGATGGCGCTCGTGAGAACGTTTTCTGTATTTGTTTTCGATCACGATCATTATTTCCAGTCTTTTCAGCAATAAGAAGTTCAAGGAATCTGCGGAAATGGCCGTCGCCAGCGAACAGGAACGCGTGCAACTGTTTTCGTTGTACGGAGAAAACCGTCTGAAGCTGAATGACTCCCCGACTTACGTCCAAGCATCAGACACGGTCGTCGACGTGGACTGCTGGATCGAACAAGTGAAGAAATGCCGATATCTTCCCGAGGACCACATGCGCATTTTATGCCAGTTGTACGTTCATTTTCTGCAATATGATAGATTAATTCCCTTTTTTCAGAGTGCGAGATAGATTGGTCGCGCTGCCTAATGTGGTCAGCCTGCAGTCGCCGATAACTGTATGCGGAGATATTCATGGGCAATTTTACGACCTGTTGTCCCTCCTTGAAAAGTCTGGCGAACCTCCCCAAGTGAAGCTGCTCTTCTTAGGTGATTATGTCGACAGAGGAAAGTTTTCGCTGGAGACGATCACTCTCTTGTTTTGCCTATTTGTCCGCTATCCCGAGCATGTCACCCTGCTAAGAGGAAACCACGAAACGCGGCGAGTCACTCACACATACGGATTCTACACTGAAGTTGAAAAAAAGTATGGCGGAACGGCCATTTGGAGAGAGTGTTGTGAGGTATTGAAGATTGATTATATTGCATGTTGTTTTCTATTTTTAGACCTTTGATCTGCTTCCATTTGCTGCCCTGATCGACAACCGGACGTTGGCAGTCCATGGCGGACTTTCTCCTCAGATTCAAACCATCGACATGATGCATGAGTTCCACCGTGTCAGCGAAGTACCAAACGGAGGCCCAATATGCGATTTGCTCTGGTCTGATCCCGATGACAGCATCTCAGGCTGGGGTTTGAGTCCGCGAGGAGCTGGATACGTATGTTCATGCGACATTCTGTTTTTCCATCAACAATTCAATTTAGATTTTCGGCAACGAACCCGTAGAGAAGTTTAATTACTCCAATAACATCGATTTGATTTGCCGATCACACCAACTGGTGATGGAGGGTTTCCTGTATATGTTCGATAAGAAGATGTGCACCGTATGGTCTGGTATGGATGGCGAACGTTGTTTATCTTGTTCAGTTCACCAATTTTCAGCTCCCCAGTACACAAACCGCTGCGAAAACAAGGCAACGATTTTGAAGCTGAACGGAAACGATGAGCCACAAGTTGTACAGTTCGATAGCCATCCATCCAAAAACGAACAGTGGCCAGCACGTGATCCTTGTCCATACTTCTTGTAATTATGATACTCATTTTCGCGGTTGTGATGACTGTATCAGGTATACGGGTTAAATGTCGCGATGAAGCGCCCCCATCACATACTCCGATTTTCCCATGATAAAGGCTCAATTTTCATGTTTGTACACATTTTGATCCGGTACATTTGTTGAAGGTAGGATGCCAGCGGAGGTGATGTGGGTTATAATTTCGTTAGAACAGCGTTTGTATACATTGGAAGATGGTAAACGGAGTGTAGCGTAGTTTTTCAAGCTGTTTACCTCGTCGCTTTTTCTCGTTTGTGATAAGTGATCTTTAGTTGTCGTCTTTCGTTTGCACGCAAACCCTCTTCCGACGCCGTCGATCTGGCAACAATCAGCTGCCGCCCTCTCTGACCTGTATCGCCGCGACCTGTCACTCTCGGTTTGGGGAAGTCTTTTCACCCCAAGCACGTGCAGCAGGACTCGACAACACAAGCGGAGGTGGGACTTGCAGTACCCGTGAACGGCACATGAAACGAGCAAGTATAAATCAGAAGTGCGTCCTCGGTTACATCACTCCAGTACCATCGACTGATGGCTTGAAACGTGGTATTCCCCGACCTTCGTAGCCGGTTCCCGGCGTCTGGCGCGTGTACATCTATCTATTTGGGTTGTAATTATCATCATCCACCTCAAGGCTTCGAGCCTTTTGAGATACGGTAGCTCTTCTTCCTCGCCTTTTCTCATTTATGTTAGGAATATACGCTCGTAATGTAAGTAGAGCTGTATATGTAGTCTTAGAAGTTGCTTGAGCTGACGTACTACACCAAGGTGCCAGTATATGTCTTTGAAACTTTTGAAGACTACAACTTTATAATGAACATTATTCTGCTCAAAAACTTTTGGCCTTTGCTGCTAGCGGCGGTCTGTTTTCCTCTAACATTCAGTATTCACGCTTCTCCAGTTTCCCGCTTCAGATAAAACAGTTGTCATGTATACAGCTTGTGCACAAACGCAACATACGCTCTGCTGCATAGTAAAAAATGCTTCTTATCACCTACCGTAATCCTCTAGCGCATCGCGTTGCATAACCTTGCGCCGATAAGGGAGTGACTGTGGCAAAAAGCGGCGGAATGCAGCGCGAAAGCGTGCTAATTGCAGAGATCACTGTGAAGTGAACCTTTCGTTGACAATGCGCCCTTCTGCCTTTCCATCGCCTCTTCTCCACGCGATCGTGCGACCATCGAAGTTCGACCACGCGGTGGCGCCACTTTAAACCGCCGCACACCTGTTCCTATATGCCTGCATGACGTGATTTTGTTTTAAAAAGTGCACCCAAAAATTCTTCTGAATGTGCACTGAATCTGCAGGAGACAGACGGAGTCATCTTACACATGAACTTCTCGGTGAAAGTGCTTCCTGGTCATAAGTTACTTTGACAAGCTGCTGAGTGACGCAATGTTTAGTTCTGGGTACAGCTTCAGTAAGATGATTTGGATGAAAGGTGCCTAACAGTTATAGCTTTTTTAAGCGTTCGCGATTGTGATATGGAGCTATTTGAATTTCCATCGTTTTCAATTTAAATGGCTCCCGTGTTGTTGGCCTAACGCGTTTGGTTCGTGAACATCGACGACTCTTGCATGATCTTTGGCGGACGTTCATAAAATGACCAATTTCGCAAGAAAACAGCCGCCACATGGCGTGGTTTGCAGCAGCATCAGGCCACCCGACCGGTTCCTGATCACAATTTGCTCCGCTCGCATCGACCGACTGCCTGCGAATGCAATTCAACGCGGCGGCCTTGTCACTTGGCACGGTTCTTAACATGAAAAGACTGCATTTGAAAACTGCCAATGTGATCCGTTTCTATGGAAGTTTTGGATTACGGACCATGTGACAGAAGTTGCTTGTAGACAAAGCGTAAATATTTGCCTCGCCCGAAAATAGAGTGTATGGAGATAACGATAAGGAGTCGTGCTTCCCGCTCTCGATCAACAGCGACCATCTATCTCGCCGATCGAACCGACCGACGGTTAACTGTCTCCCCGGCCAAACAAACAAAAACAACTTTTCCGAACTCACATGAACGGCGCGAGCAGGTCCTGTAGCACCAACTTTTCTCTTCGCTCCCAGTGAACAGGTTTACTGTAATCTGGCCATCAGCAGACGCAGAAACTTCCTCTTATGCGCTGCAATTCTGTTTTCGTCAAGGCTCGCAGGAACTCCACAGCTGTCTACGCCACTGCACGTGAAGGGGGCACGTGAACGACCGTGATTCACGTGGCCCAGTGCACGACGTTCTCAGCAGATCGCCCCTCCCAGAAGAAGGATACTTCCCAGTCCCTTCGCAAATGCATATAAGCACGTGGCTGCAACGATTCTTTTTTTGGACCGTCCGACGCGAACTCCGTTCCAATCTCTTCTCAGTAACAATGTTTTTCCTTCAGATTCTACATCAACTCTCGTTGCCCCGCATTCGAAATGCTCTCGACACTTCTCTCCGCCAGCGAATTCTTCATTCTGATCGCGGCTACTGTCCAGGCTCTTTTCTCGATTGTCAATCCTAAGATCAAGGACACCGTCACAGCGCTTTTCATTGTGCTTCCCGTTTCTATCATCGTTCCATTCTTCATCGCTAAGGCCCATAACGAAGAAGCGATCAAGCGTGAAAACATTGAGCACTAAAGGTACTTTTTAAGACGTGAGAAAAGCCGCTTAATCGTTCCAGTTTAGCTTCACTCCACTTGACATCCGCACCTACAGTTCGAGGAATTCGGGTCTCCTCCATTCGTTCACCTACCGTACTCAATCGTATACTTAAGCTTTGTGATCACAATGTGATACACAAAAATGTTCCTTCTTAAAGAATGGAACAATTTTATCCACTGTGGTGCTGGTCTTATATTTGCGGGATAAATATTTACACCTCTAGCTTAAACAGATTATCACGTACAAAAATTCACCTGTTCAAACTGATCTTTGAAAACCCTTGAATGGAAGCAAATGGAATGATTGTGGTCGGCGGCGATTGTTAATTACACAATGCTGTCTGGAGGATCTCTTGCACAGGAACTCTTGTAACATCTCGGGCGTGCCTCCACGAGTTTAACATAGTCGTTTCTTTTCACTTGGACTGCACCACCTTGCATCATCATTTGACTTATATGAGCGTTCTTTGGTACCACCACCTTCTTATCCATGCACTCCAAGTCATTTCCGTGCTTGTGTGATAAGAAAGCGATTGCGAGGGTTACTCGGTCATTGTCTAGCAGAGGCTTTGGTAGCATAGAACGGTACGTCGCGATTTTCATGACCGATAACATCGTCAACATAGGATAACGGGAAATCATTGCGGTTACTCGACAACAGGACATCATTGGTACGTGAAACAGGATACATTTTAGATTTTTGAGAAAGTCGCGTTCGCGTTTCCGATTTGGCAGATGAGTAATTGAATTACAGAAATACGTGATTATTTGAGCATTCGTAAGTTTTGAAAAGCAACTTTGAAAAGCAACTAACAACTAACACCTAGCAAAGCACCTTGTAAGTTGAATTTAACATTAGTAATTTCTGCATCTAAATTAGGACAAGATGACAATAATTGCAGACAGCTTTTAAACGAAAATATTTTTGCTAGGAGACTGCGTACTCCGTCAGAGGCATTTGAATTCCTACGCGACGTTAAGGAGAATACCGAGAAACGACATCATTTTTTAAAAACAAAAGTGCAGCCGTCTCTTATTAATAATTTTAGAGTAAAACTTTCGGTCATGTCACGCAAATCAATCCCAAACGCATTTACTGACAAGAATAAAGGTAAAGAAAACACGTTTTCCGTAGGTACTTCAGAAAAATATATAATCAAAGCACCGTACCCACATAACTTGTATTGTGCTGATACCGCCAGCAAACCTCAATTTTATGTGAAAAATCTGGGAATCAAGCCCTCGCCATCCTATTTTCGACTTTACTTCAACAATAAATGATTAATGTACATTGAATTACTGCAAATGCAGAAATTTAAACATGAACATTAAATATTAGTAAAACCGAGATCTGGGCTACATCTATATACAATCTTAGGACCCCGAAAATATCCTCTTCACATCTTTTCAAATGTGGTAACAAACCCACATGACGTACACGTCTGTGAGTACATATCAGTAACACTGTCATGAATTTCTTCTCCATAGGTGTGCTCGTGTTTCACGGGCTTCATGGCCGACTTGTACTTTGACGTGCTTCTCAGCTGGAATTAGATCTCTTACTACACTACATATAATATGCTTCTCACATCTTGACGAATCTGCTTAATCTTTTTCTCAAAGGACTTCTCCTCGCGAAGATCACGCTGAGCGATGCGCTTTTCTTTGGCTTCTTCAAAGCCTTGCCAGGAACCGTAGACTTCAAGCATTCTGTCTTGAACCTTTAAATTCCCTGCGAATCAAAACTGATTTCATATAATGATGTACCTGAGACTTCAAATACAGTTTCATGTCCCCATAACGAGGATTGTGGGGGTTCTTGCGGGAGATGTAGCGTAGCACAGGCTTGCGGATATCGAAATCTTCATCCTTAAGCAAGAACAATTTCTTCGCTTCGGTGCGAGAAATGAGCTTGTGGACTGCGCTGTCATCTCTGCAACTGTCACACACGGGATGGTTGTAGTTGTCCCACAGGAAGGATTCTAACAGAGGTTTCTGGCATTCGATGCAGTCATCGGGAGGGGCGACGCTGGGAAGCGATCTATCGAACTCTGCAAAAGCCTTACGTATAGATCGGTTATTTATCTGTACATACTTCGCTGCTTCGCTTCGGCAATCCGTTCGCGAGTCTCCTGTTGGGCATCATCGTCTGCATCGAATCCACCAGCACTGTAGTAAGACTCTTGATTTCGCCTGAAATAACTTAATAATGTCCAATAAACTGCCCTGAGAGAACCTACTTATAGAGCTTCTCAACAACGGAAATATTATCCCCACCTTCGTGGTTCCGTTTCCGCGAAAATTCGCCAGCACCCGACATGAAACGTTCCTGGAACAGTTCAACTAAATAATTTCATATTTTGTAAAGGCGAATGATAAATGCACATCGGAAATTTGAAGAGCACAACGCTGCCGCAAAAATAAAAACACGCGCCATTCCGACGGTTGATGACCGCTAGTAAAATTCGTATAACGCGTATTACGAAAGTGTCAAGCGATTGTGACGTTGAAAGTATTAGTCACAGCAGCCTTGATTGAGAATAAACGCCGCTGGATCTCTTGGTTTTTATGCTGTATTATGGCATTCGGCACAATCGCAACATTCTGGCATTGTTTCTGATCGGTTGAAAGGACGACGCCGACATCGCGACAATTCTGCGTCATTCGAATAAGCAACAATTTGTTCCCAACGTTCTGTCACCTGAAGCGCGTTCGTTACAAGATCTGGTAACTGAAATGATCAAATCACAAATAGCACAAATTTTCGAATTCACGCGCGAACTTTTCCGATTTGACTTGTTTTCTCGTGTGGAGGAGATGCATTTCGATGCGGGTGGTCCGATTGAGGGAACCTCATTCGCGTTTGATCAGTGTAGACAAACTTTTAAGTAAATGTAGTTTCAGGTGACTTTGAACCAGCCCTGATGAACGGCAGTTATGATGCCTCGCAGGAGACCTTCGTTCACTCGGCTGAAAATCTGGCCGTTATGCCAGCCAAGGTCAGAGAGGTGAGATAGTCTGCTTTTTAATTTTTAAATGGATTTTGTTGTTTTAAGATTCGCCGAATGCTTCAGAATTGGACGATCGAAGGCAGTCCTGCTGTCATGGTGATCCATGGGCCCCCTGGTTGTGGAAAGTCGACGACGGTGAAGCTTTTGTGTAAGGAAGAAGGCATTGGGATTGTGGAATACGATCCCACAGATGAGTACAGTATAGCGTCGTCCGGAGACATTTGGAAAGATCGCGAAGAAGCCGCCTTTACCAGTTTCTTCCACCAACTGAAGTATAAGGAAGTAGGAAAGAAGGCCACAGAGCGAAGGATCGGGATTGTTGAAGACATACCACTTAGTTTCATTGAGTAAGTATGACAGTTATATCTGTTTTAGCGAATGTAGTCCAGGAATCCGTTTCAGTTACAGAATCTTATTGCTACAAGTAATTTGGTGAAGGGGAGCGTTTCCGATTCTGCAGTTATTTTTTTCGTGACCACATATGGCGGCATGTCGTGGTCCTTGAATCCCATGCGCATTTTCACACAGGATTTCGTTCGTCGAAATAATATCCAAGTAGTGGAGTTCAGAAGGCTTACGGAAAAGCGGTTGCTGAAAGCACTCTTGGCAGCGAAATCAGGACTGAAACTTTTCGGAATGAGCCAGCAAAATGCAGAAGCTTTGGCCAATCGAGCAAATGGTTTGTCTTTGTTAAACTTCGTAAGTTTTTAACGAATTGCCGTCCTTAGGTGATCTTCGTCAAGCTATCAATCAAGCTGTCCTATGCTACCAGAGCAAGCTAAACTTGGGCAATGAAAACAGCATTGCAGAGTGTGATGAATTTCTGATCGATTTCCGACTGATTGGGCGTATTCTGCACGCGAAGTACGAAGACCTTGATGGAACCTTAAGGCAGCCGGAACCTGTGTATCCGGCACGCTCATTAGCCGAATTCAACTGTCCTATTAATCGCGTAAGTTTGTTTCGTAGTTTTCATATGAATGCTTCATCGTTTCATTTATTTCAGATGGTCGAGTACGTGTATACCAATTATATGCCTTTCCCCACGTCATTGCGGAAGATCTCACAAGTAGCAAAGTGTCTTTCAGATGTTGATGCTCTTTGGAACTCGTTTCGCTTTGAAGATCGCGAAAGAACGCCGATCTTTGAAAAATGTTTGAAACAGGCATGTCCTGAAGTTCTGTAGCTCATTCATTATTAATTCGAGTTGTTGCAGGTTGTGATAGGAAAAGTTACGAATGCGAATCGCGGGCATTTACATAAAGCTTTCACTCAATTGCGCAAGTTTGACTTCCGGAGCACGAAGGAGATTTGTATTGTAAATTTTCAAAATGGACGTTTTTTGTTTCCATCCTTAATTCAACATCAAGATGAAATGTCGGAGTAAGTGAGAGTACAGTGTCTTGATCAACAATTTACTGTTTTAGGGTAATATCGCTGCTTAAGAAAGTTATGGAAGAAGACCCATTCCACTTTAGTGAACTTCAGACAAGATTTCTATCCAGTTACCCCACCACTATCGATCTCTCCAAGGAATTCGCTTTCGGAGTATCGGTCGAAGACATCACTCAAGACGAGTCGGAAATTGACATCGAAGAAGTTCCGTGGGACTGATTAATTTTATTATTACGATGGATTAGGATGTGCATGTATAAATTTGGTGTCAAGCGATTTGATGGTTCAGTACTCACTGTAAGCGTCTTCCTCTTCTTCGCCTTCATTGCTGTCGATTCCGACTTCTTCGTAGTCTTTCTCCAAGGCAGCGAGATCTTCACGGGCTTCCGAGAACTCTCCCTCTTCCATTCCCTCGCCAACATACCTAAATACGAAAGTTTCAAAAAGGCAAGCGAGCAGTGGAGTACCAATGGACAAACGCCCTTTTTGAGTACATAAGGTCGAATTTGTGATCAAGGCGTGCCCAAGCTTCGGCAATGGCAGTCGTGTTGGAGAGCATGCAGACAGCACGTTGAAGTTTGGCCAGATCGCCGCCTGGAACGACGGTCGGAGGCTGATAGTTTATTCCGACCTGAAAGTTGCATAATGAAAAAGCTAGTTTCGGCTTCTGAGTGTGGCAGTTCCACCTAAATACCTTAAAACCTGTTGGACTCCAGTCGACAAATTGCACTGATCGCTTGGTTTTCACTTGAGCGATTGAAGCGTTTACATCTTTCGGCACTACATCTCCTCGGTACAGCAAGCAGCAGGCCTGTAAAAAACCGATGCATTTCAGGTAACAGGTTTTGAGCTTTAGTTAGTGAACCCAAGAAAGATTTAGAAAACACTCTAAGCTACCATGTATTTTCCATGTCGAGGGTCGCATTTCACCATCTGAGCGCCGGGCTCAAAACATTGTTGGGTGATTTCGGAAACGGTCATCTGCTCGTGGTAAGCTTTCTCGGCGGAAATAATGGGCGCGTACGTCGTAAGCGGAAAGTGGATGCGAGGGTATGGTACGAGGTTGGTCTGAAAGTGATGATGTGGGCCTGTGGTCTGCAATCAAACTGAACCTGAAACTCAGTGAGGTCGACATTCAGAGCTCCGTCGAACCGAAGGGAAGCCGTAATTGAACTGATAACTTGGGCTATGAGTCGATTAAGGTTGGTATAGGTGGGTCGTGCGAGGTCCAAGTTCCGACGGCAAATGTCGTAGATGGCCTCGTTATCCACCATGAACGAACAATCCGAGTGCTCTAGCGTTGTGTGCGTGGTCAAAATGCTGTTGTAGGGCTCAACTACAGCAGTAGAAATCTGAAACCCTAGAGCTACAGCGTCATTTTTTTATTTAAAAAAGGACCTGCGGTGCGGGATAAATGCAGAATGCAAGTTTGCTCTTCTTTCCATAATCGATGCTCAGACGTTCCATGAGAAGAGCGGTGAATCCAGAGCCAGTACCTCCTCCGAAACTGTGAAAAACGAGGAATCCCTGGAACGAAATGGTGGGGTTACAGGATAGCAAACACTTAGAAATACCTGTAGACCTCGACAGTTTTCAGCCAGCTTTCTCACGCGATCCATGCACACGTCAATGATCTCCTTCCCGATCGTGTAGTGTCCACGAGCATAGTTGTTCGCGGCATCTTCCTTTCCCGTTAGCAATTGTTCCGGGTGGAAGAGGTGGCGGTAGGTGCCAGTTCGGATCTCGTCTGAAGTAGAAATCAATTTATTCTCAGTGCCCCTTTTTGAAACAAATTGTCTTGAATATCCTGGAGCCTCCATTAAACTTTAAAAATCTTAAAGTCGTTATACGCACCTACAGGCGTCGGTTCTAGATCAATCATAATAGCCCGCGGCACGTGTTTTCCGGAAGCGGTCTCCGAGAAGAACGTGTTAAAGGAGTCATCCTCGAAGCCGATACTGTCGTCATTGGGCATCATTCCGTCCGGCTGGATTCCATGCTCAAGACAGTACAGCTCCCAGCAAGCGTTTCCAATTTGGACTCCTGCTTGACCAACATGGATCGAGATCACCTCGCGCTAAAATATGACTTTCACTATCGTTCCGAAACACTGTTTGGCTTACAGCTCGGTAGTTGGTGTGGGTGGACATCAGCAGTGAGGAATACAGCGATCAAGCGGGAAACCGAGTGAGCCTAAGTGAATGTGCACTATGTTGTTAGGCTGGAGGGCGCAATTGTACGCGAAACGACCTGGATGCGGCGAATCTGAATAATTGATGGTCGCTAAGGGTGAAGTCGCCAAAACGACGAATGCGCAGCCGAAGGAGGAGACTATCTGCGCCTGCTCTGTTTGTTGCCGCTCTTCCCGGCGCCGATTTGTGTCCTCAAGCCTACGCCCGAAAATCGGACACCATTTGTATCTGCCCGAATCTGCGCTTCGAAAAGCCTTCGTGATTTGCGTACTAACCAAATTAGTTCTAACGGCCAAAGGAAACATCTACATCTTCAATGTGATTGCATTATTTATGCATACGCGCCTCCCTTCGACCCTTTTTCTTTCCATTTTATTATTGAGGAGGAATCGAGTGAGCAAGCATCATTCAAACCGCATTCTTCAGATTATATAGGCCGAAAGACTAACTTACAACGCTTCAATTAATTTAAGAGGGAAACCAATATCATACAGACAAAAGAAAGCGAACAAGCAGCCAGTGGGTCCTAGTAGTACCCGTTGTTCTGCTGCGGAGGGGCTATCGTTCGGTGGAAGGACTCGGTGGTCGTGGTCACCTCGTAGGTGCGGTCCTGATTCCTGCGCTGGCGGGTGTTGATGTGGGGGACGGGCGCCGGCTGGGCGCCGTCTTCTTCATAAACCCTGCAAAAAGAAATGAAAATCATTCGCGAATGGATTTCATGAAGCTTACACATATTCTTCTTTTACCGATGGCGCTTGCACGCGAGGAAGTCGGAACCACGAGAAGAACGGACTTATTCTCTCTTCGGCGGCTTCTCCCATCGCGACTTGGTTCTTTTCCAAGGCGAAGTGATACACCTCTTGGAAGCATAACACGCAGTGACACTAAATTGACGGATATTTCAGGGAATCACGGAGGTGGCGCTACCAAGAAAATGGCGATGAGAAAACCCATGAGCCATCCGATCAGGATATCGATCAGATGGTTCTTGTATCCATTAATTCTTGAGAACGAGTCGACGAGAGTGAGGCCAAGGAAGCCAAAGATGAGAAGAGGTCTCAGGAAGGGTGCTCCGCGGAGGTTGATCATATAGTAAATGTAGCACTAAACATGACACTCATGAATTCGAATTCGATTTTCTTAAATTCTTTCTCACTATTCACTTACACAAGCAAAGATGGCGGCGTAGCTGGAGAGGGCAGCGTGGAGCGAAGGAAACGACAGCCAGGCGTAGCGAAGATCGTCGGCTCCCTTGAACTGGCAAGCAAGGTGTGGTGAAGGGGAAGGAGAGTGTTCCAAAGGTGCGGTGCAGGCGGAGATGCTGACGTTGCAGAGGGATAGAAAGTAGGGCCTCTGGTAGCCCGTGAGCGACTTAATGGTGTCCACAAAAATTTGGGTGATGAGAGCTCCAAACAGAAACACTCCTTGAACAGAATTATGATTGGAATCAAATGACTCTACTATCAATGCGTACCAATGAAACGGAATAGTCGTCTGGAGAACAAATGAACCTTGCATTCTCCACACGTGGCGTAAACCGTCTTCCGCGGTTTTGTTGAAAATAGCCAGAACATGATCTCGCCGATGAACATCTGAAATCGGCTTGTTTATACTCCCCTTTCCAATTCAAGTTTGCAAAACGAATTTTGTTTGTTTTGGCACCAGCCAGTCGTCGATCTAGCTCGGGAGCCAGTGGATCGCCTCCTCCGCCCAAGATGCAAACAGAGCCTCCTGACCCGCAGGTGACTCAGAAAGTCAACTTACCACTAACGGTGGCAAGCAGAATGCCAGAACGTAGAGAAGGGCGTCCGAGACGTAGACGTTGAAGTCCTCCGGTCGGAAGTTTGGCTTGTAGAGGTCCACATCGCGGCAGTAGAAGACGCGGTGGTGGTATGGGAACACGGTAGTGAATCTGAACAACAATCTCCATTAGGTAAGAGCGTTAGTGGTTGCTAGAAGAGGTAAAACTCCAGCTTAACTCTGCAGCGACTTTTGCGAAGGGTCCCCAAATGATTTGAGCAAACAGTTTGCGTCAGGTGAGAACATACGAGCGGCTAACTGCTTCGACTGTTTACTGTTCATAAAGTGGTCAGCGGGATCGATAATTACTCGAAATCGAATTCTTGAAACAAACTGACCTGAGGTAGTACCAAAGAGCCGTGATGCAGCCCAAAGTGACGAGCGAAACGACAAATGTGGGCGCTAGGAAAAAATTAAGATTGTTGGAGCGTCGGGGAACTACGGTAGTTCCTCCATACTGGCTGGCGGAGAACACCTCCGACTGGGCACGGGACGGCGGTACAGACATCATTCCCAAATAGATTCTGCTGCAAAACGCGTTATATCATGCTCAGAATCGCCCAAACGGCTATTTTAAAGGGCAAAATATGTGGTCGACTGCTCGGCTGGCTTACTACCTCTTGTCAAGCAAGCCAGAGTGTACCGCGGGCACAGTCGAGAGTGCGCGAGTCATCAGCGAAAGGACGAAGGCGGGATCGCGCGGCCCTCAACCCTCTCGCTTACGCGCACACCGTCCACCGCCGGTGACCGGTGGGAGACAGCGGTTTCCAGAACGAAACGCAGCAGACAAACGCAAACTTTACAAACGAACACTTGTGAAACACGCGGACGCTAGATTCTACTTCCCAGCCCAAGTTGGGACCGAAATATAGGAATTGCTGCTCTAAGAGGACAGCATTCCCAGAAAAGACTCCAGTCTGTCAACTCATGCTATAAAGGAACCGATGTTGTCCAAGAGCGTTTTTGAGGGGATCGCTGAGTGCATGGGCGCGATCGCGCTAAGTGACAGAAACCGGCCGCTAGATCCCGGTCCGATCGTTTCCGATCCGGTATTCTTTCTGTTCGGTCTCCTTGTTGCAGCGGAGATATTATATTTGATGGACAAACACCGGGAAGCAGCGTGAGCCAGGCGACAGGCGATTAATGGTGTAAAAAGCGTCTGTGATCTCAAAGTCACAGACGAATGCACCAGCAATCAAATAATCTTGAAGTCAAAAAGAAATCATTTATGATCACTTTGTTGCAGAAGGAACATAGTGCAAATGAAAAAGTCAACCATCTGGTTCGTTAGCAGAAACCAGAAACCAGAACCACGTATTTAAAAAGACAAAATTCCAAAACGTTGGTTGCACACGGAGCTTAAAACAAAAGCCAGTCTGCGACTAGCCATAAGGGTCACTAAAGACACTTTCAAAGACGAAAAAAGATCTCGAGTTGTTGTCTCTATTTACCCAAAGGACCATTGCCCACTCGCGTCCAGCAGAGCACAAAAACGCAACAGTTAGCTTTGACGTTGCAAAAAGACGCTTTGAACGAGTGAAGGTCGTCTCGAGGGTGGCGCACCGTCGCCGCGGCTCGGGGCTGAACGCGTCTAATCCGCCGTGTTGCACGAACTGTGTATGTTGTGAGTTCTCCCGGTGAGTAAGAAGTATGCGCTGCGTTGCTATGTCGCCTGCAGTGTCCAATTCAAAGCAAACATCTGAGACGTTCAGTCGAAAGTCATGAGCGTTGTAAGAACTTCAAGTGACTCATTCCAGAGCCGCTCTGGGTGCACCACCTTCGCATGGGCGTAACTCACGAGCGTCTTGGAATTACTTGCATTCCCCGTTATTGTGGCTTATTTTCTTGAAGCACAAACCGCTTTATGTTCCGTGATGGACCTCCAGGGAGGGTAAACTACACGTATAAACACACAACAACAACACTGGCGTCAACGCGACGATCCTTGACGCCCAGATAGAAAGATTAGGACATGAAGTGTCCCCTTGTTTGAGATCGATCACTTATTCCAAACGAGTTAAATCTGTTGTTTACGCAGCTCCAGCAACCACAACACGTTCGTTCGACTCGTATTCACCGCCGTCTCCGGCGGAGTAACAATAGATGCACAGAATTATCCCAGAACTTGTGAGAACACCCGTTTTCAGGTTCATTAAAGCAGTGTTATGCAGACGGGTCCTGTTGGACCATTCAGTTCCTCTCGAGGGAACATTGCGGCGTGGCTCGCACCGCATTCTTGTCGGCTCCGTTCACCAGGTAGGTCAGCTCCACGCAGTTTGCGTTCTTCTTCCTGAACAGATTTAATTAGGGACCGCTCGGAATAGCTTGTTATGCATATAGCATGCCTTGGATACGTCAGGCTTAAATTATTACCGGCATGGAATTTCTGAAAGTGTTTTTCACATTTTTTTTCAGCCGTGAGCTATTTGCGACAAGAATCCCAAATATCGTAATCGAAATTCATAGGTGTCCTATGGTGCAGTCAAAACCCAGCGCCTACTTCGTCGAACTTTCATTGCAGTATTCAAAAACGAATAAAAATATTTTCCTGGAGCGGTGTATACATGTTGTGACTACTTGCATCATGGCTCCACAGGAACCGCCTTCTTAGCGCCTGGAGCGGGGTTCTCAAGATGCCCGTTGCTTTGCGCATAATAAAAAGAAATTCCTGATACGGGTTTGATAACATAAATCAAAGAAAACACGAGCGACGTCCTGAATTTCCGCCCGCTCCTTGAGGGTCACAAATTAGGCCGCCATTGAATGCGCTTCTAACTTGGTTAAAGAAGTGTGCATTGACTTCGTCATCTGAATTGCGGATAACGTGAAAAAGAGGTCGATGCGCAGAGCCCTTTATCTTGTGAAAAATGAATGCTCTCGTCTGAGGAAATTTGCTTAAAAGTGCGGCAGGCATCGAGAACAGCCAAACGCGATTCCCTCAAGGCTTATTGCAATCCTACCGTTGTTTGCGCTCGTCCGTCCACCGCTGGAACCTCCGGCAGAAGAGTTGGTAGAGCTCGTTGCGGAGGCTGGAGTTCATTGAGCAGAGCAGCGCAAAGATAATGCAGGACGTGAGCAGCGTGAGCATCTCAAAGAGGTCGCCGAATTCCTGGGCACCCGGCGGCAGCTCGACCACCGACTGCAGAACCGCCATGATGCCTTGCGGAAACTCGACCACGATAAATATGAGCATTATAATCTGCAAAACGCGTTTAGAATGAGGGTCATAAATCGTGTCACTCACCAAAATCATTTTCGTTGTCCGGTCATAGCGCCGATCGCGTTCGTGGTTCCCGAACCGCTCGTTCATGTGACGAATGTGCTTCAGGCGGTCCAAAATGAAGAATGTCATGATAAATAGGACCATGCAGGGAATCAGTTTGCAGATCGAGCCGAAGAGCCAGAAGTTGACCTGCTGCAAGGCAGGGTTGCGGACGTGAAGTTCGTAAGCGACCGTGCCGTTGAGGGCCGGGAACTTGCTCACACAGGTTTCATGGTAGGGGACCTCGAGGATTTCCGAATGGAAGTAGATTGGACCGCAGACGATGAACATCGACACGTAGATTACGACGAGTGATATCACACTTTTCTGAAAACAAAGTAGAAAGCAGTTTCATTATTTTGTTGCTCACCTGATATGTAAACCACGGTAACGTCGAACTGACTTTCGAAATATGCTTCAGCGAGAAGTAGCGAACGATAGAAAGCGCGACGACATGGAACACGCCGGTCATGTGCACCATAACAGATAGGTTAACCGAAACCAAAAAGGAAGCTGTCCAACCCCAGCCCCAGAGAGGGGTTAGACAGAGGGTTTCCGTGCCGAATTTAAACAGAATGGTGTAGAGATAATTGACGCAGAAAACTAGCTGGCTGCTGAAAGGTCAGAGGGGATGATGGATGAGAAGATACCGTGCTAGACACTTACCCGGACATGCTGATTAAAAGCAGATTCGTCGGATTGAGCATCGAGGCGAGAGTAGCCATCGAGAGGATGTGGCCGACGGTTCCGGCGACGCATAGCAGAGTGACCAGAGGAGGGTGAATCTCGCGGTAGATGGCTATCAGGACGTCCATTCGGGGGCCTCGCTCAAGTTTCCAATAAATGAGCTTGCCGGAAACGCAATCAGGATGACCGAAGATTCCTGAAGAAAACACTGCAATTGGTAAATAAATCAAGTCAGCTTATTAAAAATAATCTGGAGCGCTTCAGATAGGCGTAAATACGCGTGGAATGGCCGCGTGCGAAACTCCCTGTGGGCAATTCAAAGAAAACAGAAGAAACTAGTAAAATATTCGTGAAAATTACGCGTGAGATATTCGCGGTCGCGTGAGTGAAGCACTTCCTCTTCTGAAGATAGTTCTTTGGATTTTGATTGCACATATCGGCATCAAGACACAGACATTTCAGATGCTCGGCACACGTGGGAAACTCGCTAAAATTTGCAAAAAGAAGAAGTGGGAAAGAAGACCACTGGGACACGCGGCCGGCCAGTGATGGTCGTTGAGCCCATCGGCTTTGCGGAATCGTTGCGACACGGGGATCAAAAGAGATACAAACGACTGCGGAATCAAAACAAACGCTTCAGTGAGGCCGTCATCAGTTTTCCATCACTCAAGCGCCCCGTGTTCCGCAGTCCCAAGCCACGCGTGTAATTAAGCCGTAATAAAGCGATCTGAAGACGAAATTCGGAAAAACGCGACAAAGTTCCTTTCTGAACTCCGAAGCGAACAATTTAACGCGCTCGTTCTTGTAATAGTAAGCAAAAGTCGAACGAGGCGAGTATCCTTATTGAATTACCTCAAAATAGGGCACGCGTTCGACGGACTTACAAATCTTCCTCTAAACTTGGTTGTCTGACGGACGAAGGAACCAGAGACTGCTTGTCGTTCGTGAAGAAACCGAATGCCAAACGAAACCAAACGGAAGCGTGCCACCGTAGGACACTAACCGACCCACCTGGCAGTGGGCGCAGGGCAGAAGAACCAAGGGGTGAAAGGGGGAGGGACCTCAGCCGCTTCCTTCTTAATCGTGAATCGGCGGAGGTCCTGGCGCCGCGATTTTAAGAAAACCGATACTAAAAACGGAAACCAACAGCCGAAGATCTCCGAACGGCGATTTGGCACGTTTGCAAATTAATTGAACACGTTAGGAGACGACACGGCGATTAAGGAGCACTTACTTGTGTCCTCAGCCGAACCCACCCACCCACTCGCGCCTGCAGGCGGCTAACCATCACCATTTGCTGGCGTCGAAAACCATCTTTTCTTGACGTCTCCAAAATAATTATGCAAATGGAAGAGAGACAAGATTGAATGGGAAATAAGTTAATTTTTGCCTTATCTAAACACGGCTCGGCCACGTACATCGATCACGGGATCGCGGTGAATTTACTTAATCCTCGCGCCCATCTCCCCTCCTCCGGAGAGTCGCTTTGTTTTTGTCTCGATTTATGCTGCTTACAGGGCCAATAAAGGCGAGTACGCGAATAGTGGTCCTAGGGGCGAAACGCGACAATATTTCGTATTTATTTGTTTTTTGCGCCGCTTTTTCTCCTCCGCAGATAATAACCGATAAGAAGGGCAAAGTTGAAAACAATTTTTAATTTTGAGGATTCCCGTGCCTGAAGCGTCTACCGTATCTGCCCAAGACTTCGGCATCACGTTCCGAATGCCCATGTGTCAAGCAGATGATGTGGAGGGAGATGAAAAGACGAGATGGAATAAACATTTCGCGAACGCCGACGCCGAAGAGGCGAAGAAAGTGGTACTTGTATTGAGGTTGGTGGAGACTCTGCCTGGGTGCACGGGTGTGTGAATATTCGAGGTACGCTCACGGGTTTTGTCGCTCTGGAGATGCTCCCAGCATGTTTTATGCAAAAGTGGCATTGTTCGCTCAAAGCTGGCAATAAATGAAAGAGCTCATGGGAAGATTCAGGCGTATAATTATAGCCGGCCGCTGCATAGCTAATGCCCTTTGGAAGGTTGACTTCAGGGGTGAGAAAAAGAAGAACAAAGCTCCACAGGGATGTTCGGGCAGGCCGCGCGCTCCTCGGGAGACAGAAAACATTTCCAAAAAGAGTGATTTGTTTAAAGATAATTTTGAGTTGTCCGTAAAAAGTGGCCGAGCGTTCGTGTAAACAGTTTATTCCGGTTTATAGTGCATATACATATTTAACAATATTAAGTGTACATTTGAATCCCGTTTTAGAGAGTTGCTTCAACGAGAACCCATCGACTTGTTGCGACCACGACTTCGCTCTGAAAAGAAAACTTGATTTGGGTCCACTAATAACCGCGACTCACAGCCAGGTTGTGCTCCCTAAAGTACTCCTTTTGCAACTCCTTCGCCGGTTCGGTCACGTCGGTGACAGCCACTGATCGCCATCCGATGGCGGACAAACGCTGAAATTCGGCATGTAAGAACCGCGGCAATTTACACGAGAAGATCGGGTTTCGCGTGAGAACATAAATTATGCGCACAAATAAATCGTGGCCGCCGGATACGCGGAATCTGCTCTGCACGCTGCACGCAGCGGGGGTGCAAAGTCTATGCCAAGAAATATGGCACTCACCTTTTTGATGTCATCCGCGCCGACTTCCTCGTTGAGCGGCTCGAGAGTGACGATTTTCGCTTCGGGCTTAAGGACTGCCTAAATGGGGGAAATTCGATGTTTTTGCCCGGCAAACACGTCGTAAACTCACGGAAAGGTGCGAGAGCGTTTCGTCGTCGACGGTGGTGAGAAGCTCAGTCGCGACCAGCGCGTTGAAGCTGCCCTCTCGCTCGCGCCAGTAGTCGATGGAGCTCTGGAGCGTCCTGTTCCAGCTGAAGCGAACACGCTGGTCCTTCAGCTCGTTGGCCTTGCTCAGCGAAGTACGGTAGTAGTACTCATTGGTCTCGACGCTCCACACGTTGCACGTGAATTTCTGAAGAAAATCCATTGAAAAGCAATTTGGGGACAAAAGAAACCTCGGCCAAAAGATGTGCGTTGATGTGAACATGGAAGGCATTCTTGCGAGGGGTGTAGGCTAGGACGGTGGAGTTCTTGGGCACGAACTCAGACGACATCACACTGCCGAAGATGCGATCGGTCCAGCAGTTTTGCTCGTTATCGAGCAGGCCGTCCCAGTGCTTCTGGATGCGGTTCCATTCAAACGAGAACAACTGGAGAAGCTCGGTGGTGGTCGGCACCCAGTCGGAATCCTCGGCGGGCACCTTGCGTGTGAGCCAGTGAACTTGGCGCCAGTTGCTCTGGCGCTGCACGTAGGTCGGAACCGACGCGGACCACAGAACTTCGAAACGCCACAGCTTTCCCTCCGAGCAACGGTATCGGATGGTGCGGAGAAGCTTGATGTAGAGCGAGGAGAAGCGGTAGCTGGTAGGGTTCGCGTCGCTGTTTGAGTGCATCGTCGATTTTGAACGACCTGAAAAAGTTCGTGTTGATTCTCTTGCGACGAACAAAAATATCTGGTTTTGACGGGCAAAGGACAAAAATACCGTACCTGTGGATGGTTCGCTGCACGATTCTCGGAGATGCAAAAAGCCGTTGGGTCGAAGCCAGCGAATCGCGTTATAGAGGAACTCCAGGACCTCATTGTCGCTGAGGTACATCATCAGCCAGTTGGTGAAGACGAGGTCGACGCTGAAGACAGGTGTTACAAAAAGCACAAAAATGTCAGCTACCTGTCGTGGTCGAGGACAAGGTGGACGGCGTCGCCGACTTTGTAGCTCACGTTCCCCAGATGAGAGTTGCGCTCGCGGTTTTTCGTAATAAACGACTCGATGAAGTCCGTGGAAAGGACGCTCTTCGCAGTCTGGGCCAGGATGGTTGTGAAGCGGCCGATTCCGGCGCCAATATCGACCGCATCCTTGTCGGTAAGATCCGGGAGTGCCGCAAGGATGTCAGCTCGGTCGGAGCCCTCGAGTTCTTCGGCGTTGTGGTTGAGCATCATGGCGTTGTTGTCGGGGCTGTCGGAGTATTTATTCCAAAAGCTCTTGAATACATCACGGCGGACGGTACTTTTGACTTCGGTGGGAGCCATTGTTCTGCAAAAATCAAGCCTTATTCCCGATCAACCGCCCAGCCAAAAGCGCTTCTCGCTGTGCGATAGACACAAATAACGTGTTTTAAACGGTAATTGGATTTCCACGTTCTAGCAGTCTGAAGCTATTTGTAGTCTTCAGCTCGCTGCGTTCTGTGGTTATCAGTTCCCTCCACAAAGATCTTCTGTCACCAAAGACAACGCCTTTCGGTCGCCGAGATCAGCGATCGCGAAAATGACGCCGAACGGGCAACAGCAGAGCCAAGGGAAGCGGAGCCGAGATCGAGGAACGAATGACTAATGAAAACGTGGACTGAAGTGCATTTTCCTGCTGTTCTAACCATGTTTTATACCTTTCTTGAAGGGAGTTGCGTCAGCATCAGCACCAACCCCCGCGGGCCACCGTCATGCTGCTAAGTCCAACCCCCAAAATCGCGCGTTTGTACAGCACCGACTCCGCGTGTGCGACAGACAAAGCATCGGAAAGGAACACAAACTCCAATCCACCTAGTACAAGTTAAAATAAAAGACGATTTGGAGGATTTCAAGAAAGCACCGTAATTAGCAGCAGACGCTATTTATGGAGCGGGCGTACGGTAGCTGATGGATGAGTGCTCAATGCTCTGATCGAGCGACGTGATCTGCGCGTTTAAATAGGTGTGCGAGGCAGGCCGCAAACGCGTCGGCTTGGGGAAAATTCTTGTGGGAAAAATCCATGGAAGATAGTTTTCAGCAAGAAATACTAGTTGCTTAGTACAAAGTAGTTTGCAAAAACATTCGGTCCACAGTTCGCTACCAAAGAGCTCAGCTTTCCACTAGTCGGGACTTTCCAGCTGGAAACTTTGAATTTGTTTCGCTGGTGGTAGAATATTGATGCTTCTAGTGCATCACACCACGTGGTCCGTAAGTGTATCTTTTGGTCAGGAAATCAAACCTCAATAACCGGAGAAATGTCTGTCTTGCCTGGGTGATGTCAAGCAAGGAGGAAGAAGATGAGTTGACGGATAGCACAAAGTGCTAATTCCTTTGAAAGCATAAAAACCAACCTTGAACCGCACGTCGAATGATCCGGAAGAGGACACGGATGATGTCGAGGAGTTCATCGAGAGAGATTCCTTTATCTGCAATAGAAAATCTTTCAGAAATGCCAGAATCTTTGGTAAGATATGAAACGGCTCACGCTCGGTAATACCTTTGTTATTCAAGCCTATAAACGCCAGTTTTTGCTATACAGTTCTTGAGTATCTTGGATTTGAAAGAGTGAATGAAGACAAAAATGACCCGTTTTCAATTTTTGGTAAATTTTAGATTTCCCCATTTTTCTACTTTTCCTACTGTTAATTTTGGATGACTACATTTGCTAGGTTTTATCAGTTACATCGAACTTTTTTTGCTTTTGGAATTTAAATCATGAAATCAAATGTTTTCGTTTTTCTATGTTTTAGAGATCTAGAGAGAAACTCCAGTCACAGCCTATCATAAGGATCGCATGCGTCCTTATGTGACGATCGTTCGAGCGGTGCTCGTACGACGCATCAAACCGGTCGCTGCTCCGCCCCTCGGCGCTCTATGGTATGTGATTACAGACGGCGATGATCGTCGATTTCAACGCCAGCGTCCATCGTGCAGCATCGGAATGGCGTCAGCAAAGCGAAAGGTCAAAAACGACACGGAAAACAACGGAGAATGCCGATGAAGCGTTAAACCCAACCATCACGCCTTATGGCTGTCGTTGAAATGCAGTTCTTGAATGATCATTGTACTAATAAAATTGGCGATCAAGAAAAGACGAATGAAGATAACGTCTGCAAAATATAGAGGAGAACTGGAAATTCGTCGAGCAAAGCCTGAACATGGAGGACTACTTGTTTGCAATGTTCAGTGGACGAAGGTAACGGAGTTCTGCGGCTGGAAAAGAAGATCGTCCATTTTCCATGTTCAGCGCAACACAAATTTTCCTTTAATGTCGGTGCTTTGTATATTTGCATGAAATTCCAAGAGTGATTCAGTCAGTCGGCTGCCCTTTCCCTCGGCTCACACGTGCTTCCGGAAATAAACCTTACACTGGCTATTCGATGTTTCCTCTCTCTCTACTTCTCCTGTCTCAACAACACGTGGAGGCTTCAAAGACCGTAACCAGTCAAAGTGTTTTATTTGAAACGGCCACATCAATGGTTGACGTTTTGAATGCGTACACGTGGCTCCTCGGTGGCGGCGGACCTTCCCTGCTTATCAGCACAGCCGACTACGCTTATCGGCAATGTTTTTCGCCTGGCACGTTCGACTCGCTTCAAGCAAACCGGTGTGTGATCGGACGGAAATAAGTTTGGTCTCTCGATTAGCTGATGCGTTGTTAGATCTGTGAACGGATGAGTGGTGGCGCTGACATCACTTTCAAATCTCTGTTCAAAACATGGTTTTTGGGTACATCGGTCTCATAACCCACACAGGGATAATATGGGTGATGCAAAGTTGGTATCATTGAGATCACTCTTTTGTTGCAAGAGTTCGAGATTGTTGCATCAGCAAAGAAAACTCTAAAGTGTCGAAGAGAATCATCGGGTCAAATTGATATCCTTCGCAGCGCCGAATACTTGATTGCCCCATGAACTATTGCAATGGTCAGGGAATGTGATATGATCGGCTCCAAAATCAGGGGATGAGCGGTGCTACCAATTTCAATGATTGATCCTGCGAGTCCACTCAGAACACGCAAGATTCGCAGCACGTTTCATGTCTTATTGATATTCTTATGGGTGTAACGTGCGGTCAATGTGCAGACAACTGAGATGATTGAGTAACTACAATCTGTCCTTTTCCAAGCCATAAAAAAGAGAATCGGCAGCATGAGGGGCGATGAGACAAACGAAGCCACCGAGAACTGCAACTATAGATAATTCAACCTAGTCTCCAAAATCACACATGCAAAAGTCTCGTTGTCTTTTGAAGACTCTGCAGGCACATGTTTATTTAAAGTGCACCGTGAAATTCTCAGAGTTATTAAATGTGATTAGTGTGTGCTCAAGATAAACCGTTGTTTGTGCTGGCACCCGTTAGCACGTGCTTCCGCCTTTGATAGACTCGTCCTTTAGGTTCAAGAAAGCAAAAGAACATTTCTCTAACCATCGATGACGACGCGTCGCGGTACACGTGAGTAGCCGTTTGTCATGTGGATGATGTCTGGTTTCTGACAAGACCCCACGGTTCTGGTGTCCGAGAGAAGTACGTACGAATCGTAAAGAATAATCCATCAAAATGGAATTCGTCAAAGAGTGTATACAGCAGGAAGACTAGCAATCTCGTTTTGTTAGCTCCCGTTGCTTCAATTAGGAAATTGTGTTTATGAACTAAGCTTGATGACAGCTGGTCGTAGAAAAGAATACGGTGGGTCGGTGTAAATAAAGAGACAAAAACTTTTGAAATTACAGCGTGACTATTAATAGTTAGGATAGTAACCTGTTTTTAGTCAAATGGGATTAATGAATAGTCCAACGGCAAAATGTGCACTGAAATCGGGTCTTCAGAGGACATATACACCAGAAAATGTATTGTTTCAAGGCTCGATGTCAAATCTAAGGTTTTCAATTGGTGCAATTGCTTCAACACTCTAAAAATTTGTCCGCATTCTCAATGAGCAGGGTAGAAAAATACTACCCGCGCAAAGATTCAAATCTTGGCAAACGCGGGAAACCGAAAAGTGTGAAAACCGTCGCATTTATTTCAGCATTGCGTTTTGTCCCAATACAGAAAACCGTTTCACTGTAATCCACCTCGGTCTAACTTAGTAAATCTGCTGTAACATGCCCGAAGCGAGCTTTGTGGAATGCCCAACCGAGTGCAGCTCGAACTTTGCTGAATTTGCCGACGGAAGGCCGTGCGTGCTGGGCATTGACGAAGCTGGGAGAGGACCAGTCCTCGGACCCATGGTCTATGCCTGCGCTATTTCCCCCCTGGAGAACGCCGACGATCTCAAATCACTAGGTAGCGTTTTGCTTATAACACACATTTTTTAACTCTGCATCTGCTCAGGCGTCGACGACTCGAAAGCTTTGACGGAGGAGAAAAGGGCAGAAATATTTGATATGATGAACAACGATGATCCGACGAGGAAGTTCGTTGCGTACGCCTCCCGCACGTTGTCTGCCAGAATGATCAGCGCCGGGATGCTCCGACGGATGAAATGTTCTTTAAACGAATTGTCCCACAACAGCGCCATCAAACTAATCCAGAAAGCTCTGGACATGAAAGTCAATATCACTGAGGTTGTCCACTTTTCAAACACCTTTGTAACAAACACATCTCCAGATCTACGTAGACACTGTTGGACCCAAGGCTACGTATCAGAACAAACTGCAGCAGAGGTTTCCCGGGATCGAAATTGTAGTTTCTGAAAAAGCTGATTCGAAGTACCCCATTGTCAGTGCAGCTTCCATTGCTGCCAAAGTCACACGCGACACGGTTCTAAGGGAGTGGAAGTTTGAGGAAGGAGACGTGGTGCAAATCCCTGCTGACGGCTATGGCTCAGGATATCCTGGTGGTAAGTGTTGGGGAAACAAATCACTAAACGTTATCCGAAGAGCACCACTGGGAATGCGTTTTGATGAGAATCTCTCCAAACCTAATCAGCAAAAAAGCCTGAGACAAACACATTTAGATCCGAACACAAAGAAATTCCTCGTCAACTCGATCGACCCTGTCTTTGGCTACTCGACCCTCGTACGTTTCAGCTGGAAAACAACCGATGCCGCTTTGGAAAAAGCTGCCGCGAAGTGCGAATGGTAATTGCTGCTCCTTTGTATCTACGCTAAATAGAATTATTTTTAGGGAAGATGTCTCGAAAGCAGCTTCAGTAAAGTCGTTCTTTTCGGCTTCATCAGATGCCAGCGAAACCTCCCATTCTCGAAGTACTTACTACCGTGAACGAGAGATGAGCGGTGTCCATTCGATCGATTCTTTTTGACCAGATGGAATGTTTCCATTTACGATATTTCAGCTGGTGAATGCGAATACAGCGTTTACAAACGTGGAAAATAAATACTGTCAGAACTGCAATCCTCGCAAGCCAAATGACCGGTGCATACCTCGCTATTTTTTTCGAAAGTATCTTTGAGAAACGTAAAGTGTTCCCAACCACTTCATATGAATTGTTCTGCCAGACTTATTTGCCAGCGACGATTTTAGACTCCAACTTCGGTCGTCTATTTCTCGTGGCCCTCCAGACAAGCTCTCTTTGCTTCATGGCTATTCCCTCAGCCTTCGGCGTCTTGCTCGCGGCTCACCGTCTCGGTTCGCAAAATTGCTCGTCGTACAGCAACGCGATGAACGTGTGTGGTCGGACGAGAGACGGACGTTGCAGTTTGCCGGTGGCGTCGGTCACCCATGTGCATGCGTCTGTGGCCCTCGCGCAGTGCAAACAGACAGCTCGATTGGATTTTCGTCGTCAAGCCCGTTTCGGAGCACGTGTCAACCTTGCGCGGAGAGTTGCCGCGGCCACGCGATTTGTCGAGCATTGTGTTCCTCGTTTTTGTTCTTTTGTGCATGTTTTATGGTGTTTCGGAGAGTATTATGCGTCCATCTAATCTGAGGTCAGCGCTGTAAACATTATTGCTGAATTTCGCGAAGTTTACAAACCTTCGAATGTTGTTTTCGTTTCCAAAAATTCCTGTGGTTTATATTTTTTCCCGAATTGTTGTGCATGTTAGCCTTTTGTAATGCGATTTCATCTTAGGAATCTGAGCAGTATCAGTCTCGGCAAAATATCGTTGTTGTTCGTCTCTTATAGGTATTATATGTTGATCTCGTTTCAGGGTATTGAGCCAAAATGGCCTTCCTTCGAGGGATTTTTGGATTGACATCGATTTTAAGCGCCTTGTTCGTCATATATGTGGCTTATTCGGTGCATTCGATATATCAACTGTTTCATCCGGAGCTATGTACTAACGCTGACCCGCTTGTGAAGTGCTTAATTGTGAGTTAATTTTTGTATGGCGCCAATCATAGAACATGTTTCAGCCAATGATCAAGACCAACTCTGAAGGAGAGTGGCCGCCTATGCAACTGCGGATTTACACATCGGTGAACTCGAACCCGCGAAAAGTTCTCAGTCAGGGCCGTGAAATCCACCGAATCGCGTTTTTGGATATCGGCGAATCAATGGAGAAATCCGTTAAGATCGACATTCCGAAACACACGAGAAACAATGGCTCCCTTTACGTTCATACATTCCTTCTTCCTGCCGAGCACAAAGCAATGGATCCATTTGCGGTAAGTATATTGATTAATGATACCAGATCGACCGAATAAATCGTATTTAGGCTAACTGGAATATTCAAAAGTCGTCGAAGATTTCTGAATACCGTGTACCGAGCGCGGAGGCTTTTAAGTTGATTTCGGATGGATCCGATGAAGATTCTATTTCCACGACTCGATCAACAAAGCAGCTGAGAGCAAGTGGAACGCCCGTTACCCATGTTCGATCTGTACTGCCACTTACGGTTGTTGCCGAAGCTCCACTTTTCTTGAAGCACGACGTCCCAGCTGAAATTTACAGCCAGCTTCAACTTTTCCGCAAGGAAGGCTTAATTTATTATTGGCCCCTTTTCTTCATCGACCAGCTGAGTTTCCGGGAAAGAGATCTCGTCCACATCAAGCCGGAAACGGAGTCCTTTGAGCTAAGTGTGCAGTATCGGCCACTTTCCGTTGGGAAGGCTCGTCTTCTGATATCTATGCTCTTCTCGTTAGAGCATTTCAAAAGCTTTGGATTCAGCGATCACGATCTCGATGAAGTTAAGGGAATTTTCACGGATACGAATTTCTATTTTCTGGCTGCTACCATCTTTGTTGCCGCCGCTCATATGCTATTGGATGTTCTTGCGTTCAAAAATGAAATCTCCTTTTGGCGTAATCGAGAGAACATGACTGGACTGAGTACAAGGTATGTTCTAATTTTTTCGAAAGCACTTTAATAATTGGTTTTAGAGCTCTTTCTTGGCGCGCATTCAGCCAATTCATTGTTTTTCTGTATCTCATGGAAGAGAAAACAAGTCTTCTTGTGTTGATCCCGTCAGGTATCAGTGTTTTGGTGGAAGCATGGAAGGTAACGAAGGCTCTGCGCGTATTCGTCAAGTTTCAAAACGGTCTGCCGCAGTTTTCAATTCGAACTCCATCTGCTGACGAAGCGCAAACGGATGGATTCGATTCTGAAGCCATGCATTACTTGGTCTATGTTTTGATTCCTTTGTGTATTGGAGGATCGCTTTACAGGTATGTGTATTCTTGTCTTGTCATATTAAAGGTCAAATCGATTATTTCAGCCTGGCTTACGTGCCTCACAAATCATGGTACAACTGGATCATCAGGTGTGCTGCTAACGGAGTCTACGCATTTGGATTTTTGTTCATGCTTCCACAGCTGTTTGTCAACTACAAACTGAAGTCTGTGGCACATATGCCCTGGAGATCTTTCATGTACAAGGCCTTCAACACATTTATCGATGACATGTTTGCCTTCATTATTACGATGCCCACGGCTCATAGGATGGCCTGCTTCCGTGACGACGTCGTTTTCCTCATTTACCTGTATCAACGCTACCTGTATCCCGTCGATAAGACAAGGGCGAATGAGTTCGGCGAATCATTTGATGAGAAGAAGAACAAAAAGGAGTCCAATGTAATCAGCGAAGACACGAAGAAAATGAAAAAGTCTCAGTGATGGTCAACATCACACGTAGTTAGTAATTTCATCTGTGATACGCTCTTCGGGTTTGGAATTAATTCTGTAATTGTTATTAGAAATGTCTTTCCTTTAAATTATCCCATATGCATTTTAATTGATATCCAGTTTATAATAGGAATATATTATTGTCTGTGTATGAAATAAGAAGAAATGAATAATTGTCTGGTTAAACTGCGACAATCGATTTATATGCCGAATAAACTCTTCTCTTTAATTGCTCGAAAGTCCGTGAACGAACCTATAGTTCTTTGATTTATCCTAGTTTTGCGATATATTGAATGGAAATGCTTAAGGTATTTGCTTAAGCTTATCGTTAGCGCTTGTGTCCTTATATTATTTCCGCACAAGCGAACTATGTTCATCAAATTGAGATTAGCATATCGGTAGAATTTAAATTATACATGGTCCTTTGTTACATAAACACTGCACGTTCCTGTCGGATGGGAGAAGGAAAGTATCCAAACAAGAGGGTCCTGCACCGATGCTCTTGATCGACGCGTCGGCAATGCGAACTATGTACGGTGATCTTTTCACTGCTTTCGCAATGTTGGAAACGGCATCGCAAGTGAAACTGCTAAGCCTGGAACTTTTGTCCAAAATACGTTTGTTCGCACACAGTTTACCTTCTAATTGCATTCCTTTTTATCCCAAGACATGTATCTGCTTTCCCGTTGCGATCACTTCATCGATTTCCCAGTGTTCGACTTTCCAGCGTGATGATGCCGTTTTTAAAACCTTCTGTCTCTTATTGATTTTTTAGTAGATTTGGGCTGAAAACAAAGATTTTCCTATTAATTGGTTGTGTGATTCCGTTCCTCATTCCCTTCAATTCTTTTTTAATAAATTTAGCGAGTAGATTTTCTTTCAAGATTAATTCCTTCAGTTATTGTCGATGTTTTTACGAAAAAGTTAGTTCACTTTTCCGATTTTCCTGATATTCGGTTGTAAGCAGTTTTTAGATTAGATTTTTTCGTCTTTCATCTTAAATTACGCAAAGACTTCGCGTTATTTCCATACCCGTGGAACGTCCACCCATGAAATTTAAATTTCAAGCAGACTTTCTGATATAGGTACAAAGAAAAAATATCTCAAATTCGAGATGGTTGTTGCTGATAATCCTGCACGCGAACAGGAAGAGCCGAGCTTTTCGGATCCTGAAGGCTTTGAGGACAAGTTCGACGAGGAAGAATATCTTGGAGAGTATTTGGCCAAAAAACCGGACGAAAGCGAGTACGAGAAGTGTTGCGTCGTCGTCTTCAACATTCCTATTGTTGGCGAAGATCGTTTTACCAAGCTGAAGAACGTTCTTACCAAGATTTTCACTGCCACATGCAAGGAATACTCTGATGAATATCCGTTGGATGCTGAAGGCAAAACTAAGGTGAGTTATGATCTCCTTTGTTTCTGGTAACTATACTGTGGATGTGCAGGGCTTCTGTTTCCTGGAACTCCCTAGTCGCGAGATTGCCGAGCACTCTGCTGCGCTCCTCGACGGTCACGTGCTGGACAAAAAGCACGTTTTCAAAGCCACCGTCTTCGCCGACATCATTCACATGGCTAAGCCCGATGAGAACTTCCAGCAGCCTCAAAAGAGGGAATACGTTGACCAGGGTGATTTGTGGTGGTGGTTGCAAAATGAAAAGTGCCATGACCAGTTCGCTGTGCAGCACCTCAACGACGCTGGTCAGCCTCTCGTGGCTGTCGAGCTGTACCAGCACGGCCAGGAACCTCAGAGAATAAGCGAAAGGGTCGGGTGGACCGATACTGTGTTCAAGTGGTCTCCCAGTGGATCCTATCTTGCGACGATTCACGGCCAGGGAGTCCTCATCTGGGGAGGCGAGAGTTTCGAAAAGATCCAACGTTATCCTCATGAAGGCGTGCAGTTCCTCGACTTTTCCCCCAATGAACAGTACCTCATTACCCACGCTCCCTCCAACCAGCGATGGATCAAGAACGACGACGACAGCCTTCGCATCTTCGACGTCATTACTGGTGAGATGGTCAAAGGCTTTTCGCTCCAGGCTCTCACTGGCAATCACCGCATCAATACGTGGCCCCTTCTGAAGTGGTCTTATGACGAGAAGTACTTCGCTCTCATGAAGCCGGGAGGAAACGGAATCTCCGTTTATGACCTCGACACCTTCCAACTAAACAACAAGAAGAGCATTACGCTCGACGGACTCAGCGACTTCCAGTGGTCTCCTTCCCGAAACCAGATTGGATATTACTGCGCGGAAAAAGTAAGACCCTAGAGAGTAACTTCTGATCCATTCAACACACTTCTATAGGTCGAGCAAAACACTCCCTCAGAGATCGGCGTTATGGACTTCCCGTCGCGTGAGAAACTCCGCTCGCACCGTCTCTTCTGTGTCCAGACAGCTGAACTCTACTGGCAGAAATGCGGAGATCACCTGGCTGCCCACACTGAGCGTTATTCGAAGAGGACGACCGGAAAAGACAACACCATCAAATATGTCGTACGTTGTTCCTCCTTCCTTTCATTTCTGTCCCACGTAGATCCCTTGAAGAGGGATACTAGGCATTAGAACCGAGTTATCAACGACCAAATTTCTAGGGAATCACTTCTCACCTCGAAATCTTCGAATGCAAAGGAAAAGAGATCTCCGTACAGTCCATGCCGCTCACTGAGCCCTTCATTTCGTTTGCCTGGGACCCTAACACCGATAAGTTCTGCGTCCTGGTCGGCAACGACAACAAGGCCACTCCTCAGATCTACCGTTTGGACACGACGAAACACATCCCTCAGCTGGTTTCAAAGTTAGAAGCCGGAGTCAAACTGAACCACATCGCCTTTGCTCCCGCCGGAGGATGGCTGGTGGTTGGATCCATGGAGTCCACCAACGGAAACATTTTCTTCATTGATACCAACAAGTCGGAACCCACGCGCACCAACTGCGTTGAGCACACTGGATTCAACCGAGTAAGATTGATTCGTTGACGACTTCAGATTCATTGTTCCATTTCAGGGATACTGGGATCCCACTGGGCGATATTTCGTTTCGTGTATTGTGGCCACAAACCGTTCCACTGTGGATTGTGGGTACCGATTGTACACTTTCCAGGGCCGCGAACTTTTCCGCAAAAATTTGGACCGCATGACTCAATTCAGATGGCGCCCACGACCTCCAGTGAAGCTCTCTGACGCAAAGGTCAAGGAAATCCGAAAGAACATGAAGACCACGGCGCTGAAGTTCGAAGAAGAGGACAAACGAGAACGCGGAAAGGCTTCCAAGGAAGTTGTCGAGAAGCGCCGCAAGATCATGAACGAGTTCAACGTAGTTCGTGATGCAAACCGCTCCGATTACGACAAGGAACGCGATGAGCGCATCAAACTCCGAGGTATGTTACAGGGTTTCTCTCCACCTTCACAGAGGCTTTCTTTTTAGGCGGCTTCGACTCGGATGCCCCAATCCTGGAAAGCGAACTCGTTGATGAACAGATCCAAGTACCCATGACGACGAAACAGATCAACTTAGAAGAAGAGAACAAGGAAAACGAGGAGTAATTGAATTTAAATTTAAAGTTGTTGTTGTTTGGTAATTCCTGTTATTAATTGTCATCATGTGAAACATGTGCAAGATGAATAAATTGTTGAGCGGTGAAGCCTTTTTGTGGATTCCCTTATCAGTGCTCAAACGAAATCCCGCGATAAAAGAAGCGGAGATAAAATTAACAAACTGTTTGTGTGACTGTTTTACTAGACAGATGACACTCGCGGTTACTGTTCTTGGTTATTTCAACGCGTGTCTTTTTACGGCGATAAAATGAATAAATACTCTGCGTAACAACAATAATTAATATCGTCGATAGTCGCGGCATCCCTTGCACTTGCAATACAAATCACCTAAACTGGAAATCTTAAAAGACATGGCCATAATTTTAACTAACCGGCGCCGCAATATCCAGAGGAGCTGCAGCAATGGGCGTTATTCGCATCTGGGTTGCATTCCGGACTCGCGCCACTCGCCAGCTTTGGAGCCGACGGTCCACAGCGGCCAATGTTGTGAGCGCCAGAAGCGAACGTCCACCACTTCACCTCTTTGTACTCGTACTCGGGAGTCTTCTTGAAGTCCACGCACCCGTCGCATTCGCAGTGTTCTGGGGAACTCCCACAGTAGCCTCCTGACGAGCAGCAGTGAAACCCAGGGTCATCTGGATTGCAGATCGCATATTTCCCGTCGCTCATCTTGGGAGCCAAATGACCGCAGCGACCTCGGCGACCGTTTTCGGCGTCCGACGTGTACCTGATAAAGTGAGATTACTAGCAGAATCATACTTTGAAAAGCACCATCTCACAGCTGTCGTGGGCTTCACAGGCTCTTTCAGAATCTCCAGTGGGTTTGATCCGTAGTCGACGCAACCGGTGCAGTTGCAGAACTCAGGTCCACTCCCACAATATCCAAATTTCCCACAGCACGAGTACCCCGGGTCGTCTGGGTCGCAAACCGGGTAGAAACCGTTGTATAGAGGCGCGGATCGACCGCACATTCCGGCGAGCTCCTAAAACAAGTCAACTAAACAGGATTCCGAAGAAAGAAACCACTTCTCCGTCATCAAATGTCCACCATCTCTGCTCCTTTACAGGCGAGCAACGGTAACTCGAAGACGTCGAAGACCGCGCGCGACTGCAGAAAGCGCTTGTCACTGTAGAGTTCAGCAAGGTGTCCGAGTCGTCATCCAAGTCGATTGCCCAAATCATAAGGCCACCAAAATTCTTCTCCACAGCGTAGTTCACCTAAAATGAAAAGGTTATGAAAACCGGCTTTACAGAATGACTAATTTAGTTTACCTTTTCACCAATTGTCTGCGGAGTCTCGTAGGACAAAAACACTCTAGTGTCACTGCTGAAAATGTAGGCCGACTTCGTAGGTTCGTGATATCGCGTTTGATTGACGGGCCATCCCTTTGGACCCAGGTCTTTCCAGGCGACTTCGCCGCCTTCAAACCTTCCAAATCTGTTCTTGTTCGCGATGCGCCACATCGGATCCGACCGGTCGACTGGCTCGCCGACGTTCTTCCAAAAGCGGCCGTAGAACGGGATTCCGATGTTTAGCTGAAAGCTGGATAGATTTACTATTTACGGAATAATCAAATTCACCTTTTCACTGCTTTTTCCGTGGCAGTAATAATACTTCATTGTCCAGTCCACAGTCATCTTCCCAGAGAACGACTTCGGCATCCCGAAGAACAGAGGCGCTGGCGGACCCGTGTAGGAGCCCCACTTGCTTTCCCAGGCGCCGAAGTAATCATAGGTCATCACGTTGACAAAGTCCACGTATTTGAGCAGGGAGGGGAGGTCATATCCGGGATCGAGGGTCCACTGGCCAGCGGCACCCGCGAAGGAGATTAGCAGCGATTCCGGAAGGTTGTTCTCCTTGACGTAAGCGTCGAGCGCGTACCGCAGTTCCTTCATCAGATTAACGTAATTTCGTCGGTCTGCCTGAAAATAATCAGCAGCATGTATATGAAAAAACAACATCTTTCCACACAAATGAATGGGTTCAAAGAAAACTGCTTACCGGCATGCCTCCATTTTTGCCGCCAGTGACAGGGTGCTCCCAGTCGATGTCCACACCGTCGAAGTTCCACCGGCGGATCACACTAACTATCGACTTGATTAAAATGTTGCGGCGGTAATAATCGGCAGCCAGGAACGTGAAGAATTCCGAGTTCTCCCAGCCTCCGATCGCGAACATGACTTTGAGGTGCGGGTGAGAGCGAGCGACCTGAACATTTCTGATTATATCGCGATTTCGAACGTCGCTGTAAATACCTTCAGGAAATCATTTAGTCGAGCTTCGCTTCCCTGAACGCGGATGCTTCCACTCTGATCCATTTGAAAAAACGCGTAGATGGCGTGAGTCAGTTTCCTGGCCTAAAAACCAATGCTACTCCCATGATATTCGGTTGTCCGAACCTGGCCATCGGTGAAGCTCCTCGTTCCCCAGGACGTGAAGTACCCGACGGTTCGCTTGTTGCAGGTGCTTGCTACAACATAACACGAACAGACGGTAAGGGCTAGAAGCCACAGCAGTGGAGGACGCATAGGGCCTGAAATACAGAGGAGTACAGATATATGCTGGGGACGCGCAATATCTATTCTCGAACTCCTTTCGCTCTTTCAATTCTCGAGTATATTTTCTTAATACTACGAGCGAACTGGATATGTGTGACTGACCGCTCCTCGATATTCTCGGTCGACACCCTCTCATAGAGAAATGCAAACAAACAGCAAAGAAGTTGTGATATCCTCAGTAAGGTCAGCTTTGTAGCGTCGGCCGAGAAAAGCTTAATCATCGTTGGTCGATTGACGCTTTTCTCGTGCGAAAGTGTAAGATGGCTGAAGAAAAAAAGAACCGGAAGCGGGGGAGGTTGACGCTTTGGGAACGGATCCAGTCATAATATTGCAGCCATTGAAAACTTATGAAACGTACATTGAACAAAATGAAATGAAACCATTGCTCACCTGGAGGAAATCCATCGTTACTGGTTTCTTTAATTAGTGATAATCAGAGAACTTCCCGTCGTCTCCTAAAAAAGAAGATATTCCAGAATCGACTATGTGAAGCAAACAAACAGGCAAACCTTTTAAATGAGTTCTACGTATAGATTACCGTTACAGACGTTGCGATCTGAACGTCTCAAACAGTACTTTATTCCATCAATTAGCGTCCGTTAATTTTCACTTTAACACAATCGCTCGAGTACAACCGAACATCCTGCCAAGCGCAAAGTCATCCCCGAATCAGATTTCAGGGGCAGAATGCTGTTAGAGATAACTCAGCTTGTCCTTTTTCGTAATTTGGAAGAGCAGAGCATCTGGAACGTTTCACGAACCGTTTGTCTAAGAACTTGTGTGTTACAAGCTTTGCAGCCATAATTCCGCTATTAATCTAGCAGTTGAACCTTGAAAGATCTGTATAAAAGATCGCCCTCAAAGTTCCAAAGCCGCGTTTGATAGGCTGATGTTGAGTGTTCTTACGAATCACGACTGATTCGATTAGCGTTCTTCCTCGACCGAGAATATCTTGCATTCCGAGTAGGTAATCCAGTATTCTTTAGCGCGTTGGTAACGGGCACTTGGGGAGGAAGTGGATCAGCGTCTTCTCTCGTTTGGGAGCGGTTTGAACATCATCTTCATTGGTTCAGAATTCCTGAAATCTTGTTTTATCGTTTTTGTTGTCGAACTTGCGCAACGGAATTAGCCAGTGGCCGATCATTTGACATAAATGACGTTCGGCTTTTGTCGTTTGTGGTTTTTCGTGCAAAACACCGCCGCTTAAAGAGCTCGAAGAAGGACGCGAGATATTGTTTATGCTGCAAGCGAAGCAGGTTTCCATCTCCAAGCCGAGTAACCTGAGGGAGTCGATCTCCTGTCTTTGCTGGAGACGAGCTTGTCGTCGGTTCGCTCTTCCCCGGCTGCTGCTCGATGGATTCCGAGAAGTAAATTGCTATTCGATGCGGAAACTCTCGATTTCAATTGCAGATATCGAAATCGAAAATTCTTTTGTTTATCTCTGATTATGATCTCCGCGTAAAGTATAATGTGTTCTAGCCATTTAAGGCGCGGCCGTCGAAACTCAGGACCGGCTGGTTACCCGCGGGTTGGTGACACCGGCTACCTTCGTTTCGTCGTGCCCGGCTCCTCGCGCAGTTCTTCTCCACGCTTTCTCTTCTTCAGACATAAGAAGACGAAGAGACCAGCGACCGGTCGCCATCCAGCCATGCCGACCAAAGGACGGGTGGCGCCTTGTTGACCCCTTCATGGTCGCACTTCCCAGCTCGTGCATATCCCTTTTTCTCGCTTTGCAACTAATACCGCTTGTCGAATTGGACGAGCATCGCCTGGGTTCTGATTGCTCGTTATGTCTGTTGATACCGTATCCAGACGCCCTTTGTAGAAGAGGTCTCGCTGAACAGGTGGTGGTGACCTTTGTTGTTTTTGTGACTGGGTGAATCATACCTGCAGTTAATGTAATCATACCGCGGTGGATTAGGTAATTGGGATGTACCGCATAATTCGCGCATTCGCGCACGCGACTGTTTGTCTGTCAGAACGCAACAGAATGTTTGATGGCCGATAAAAAGTGGGCTCGGGATTGAGCGGCAAACCGTAAAAAGTTTCGTTTTATCGACGTGCGCGACCTTAATTCAACTGTGAGCAGAAGAAGGCGATCGGTGGCCACCTATGGTGATATTATTCTTTCACGCTGTTTCAAGGCTTCTTTGAACGGGTGCCCGCTGCGAAGATGCGATGTTGCAAGTTTCAGCTGCCTCCCAAGGATTTGCATTCGTGACCGAGTACCCGCCGTAAATCTTTGTTCGCACTCGTCATCTCCCGACCCATTCTTATTTGGGCATCTAATATATGTAAATTACCCTTTTCAGACCTTGTTCATCTCTCGTCACTCAGCTCAGCTCCTCCGCCGCCCGAAGTCGAGACGCTGATTCGCACTGTGTCAGTCAGCCATGCGTTTCAATACGGTAAGGATTTGCATTTTGATTTTGTGATGGAAGCTTGAACTGCTTACTTTGAAGAGTTCGAATCATGCTTTCTCAGTAGTGGTTGGCATAGGACCCGAGAGACCAACCAAATTCAAATTTGACGATGGAACACCTCTTGCCAAAAACTGGGTCCGATAAATACTAGAGATCACTTGTTTTGCATATTTCCGCTTTGTTTGGCCAAACACTCGAAAGTTGTCGGTTATTTATATTTCCCTCCCCGGCCGCCCTCGACGTGTGAGTCGCCGACACTTCACAACTCACCCTCTCGGGAATTAGTCAACCCCACCACCAGTCGCCTTCTAAATTGTCAGTTTCCGAGTCCTGCGTTTCAGACTAATCGGCAGGTATAATAGCTCCAGAAGAGTGGGCGCTGCACCTCCGCAAACCCCTTGCCCTCCGGCGCCATTCCAAACGTTGTTGAATGGTGCTTGTGATATGTGACATTGGCGTTTTTGTCGGTTTTGTCAGCGTCGTTCTTCGCTCGGCTTTTGAGAGCTTATTATATTTGCATGTGATGTGCTACACAAAGCCGGATTTCAAATTGCTTTGGCGCTCCGTCATGTAATTGGGTGGATAATGTGCGATCAGGTTCTGACACTTAATCGTATTTCCCTTTCAACAGTCACCCTCCCCCAAGACTCGCCTTTTCCTCTGGCGCTTCTTCTGAGTTTCTTGTACAACGAACTGTGCTCTTTCGCGCCAGCTCCCAATCAGTCCGAGCTGTCTGTACACGTAAGAGCATACATATATATTAGCTCGTGCTCGGTTCGCGGCCAGAAGGATTGCAAACACAACAGCCGATTTAGAATATCCGCGCTGAGCAGAGAGCGCTTCGCGCCAGCGCGCGCTAAGATCACGTTTTGTGCGCGCGCGATGGCAGATACACTTGTTGGCTCTCGCGTATTCTTATATACCGAAAAGTAGAACGAACGAAGACGAATCGCTGTTACTGTTTTGTAGCAAACCGTCTGTTCCGTCGCCCGGTGAACCCTTCAGTTCTGATGAAAGCGTTTTTTGGCTCTTTTTTAATTGGAACGACCCGTATGGCTGCGAGGCTTCTACTTCTACACTCACGCGCCGCCTGTCCTGAACTTCTCTGAACCACAAAACAGCACTTTCCTGACCGGAACAATGTGTCCAAGCGCTGTCTGTAGAGGGGTCGCGGACAGCCGTAATGATCCTGTCAGATCTGTTTGTCCAGAAGGGGAGTCTGAGAGTGTGAGGGATCGTGAGAGGTGTGGTGCAACGTAGGAGGACGTGATAGCGTCCGGTGGGCGCGTAAGGGACAGCGGATCTTTGACAAATAGATGCTAATGCGGTCTCGACGTTTGTCCAATCCGAGTTCGCGTAATCAACCCCGCTAATGATCACACCCTTTGTTCGTTCCCCCGGGCCGTCTCGTGCGCTGACCATCGCGAAAATCCGCTGGAACGCGGTGCACCTGCATTTGCAGCTAGTTAATTTACATATTTTGTGCTGTCGGTGCGCGCGTCCGAGTCCAATTATCCTAAATACTTGTAGACTGATATTGTTCCGAGCACTTCTCGTTTGAGGCCACCGTCTGCCTGCTCCTTGCCCTCCTCACCGGCGCTCTTTCCAACGCATCCATGTGCACTACGCGCCGTGGGTCGCGCGGTACGCCCGGTGTGCAGCACGGGCAAGACGAGGCAAGTGAGGACACAATGATGATGTTCGCGCGACGGCCGCCGGCGACCTTCAGCATTATAGTGGGTCGACTGCGACAACCAAATCTGTCGTCAGGTGACTCTCGGTCTTTTCTCACCAAGGCGCTGGTTGGCAATGTGCCGGCCTGACTGACATGCTGTTTCCCTGTTCGCGGCCTGGCAACAAACAGCAAATAGACCGTAAACCGATCGGCGTCGGTTTCACTTCGCGAGTTTCGATTTGCCCCTTCCCCTTTTTTGCGCATTCACGATTACAGTATTTCCCCCGAATTCTATTTTCCGCCGGCGTTAACGTGGACCTTTTGGATATTTACTTTTCCTTTGAAATTTGCATGACTCACACGGCGATTGATGTTCGCCGAATCTGACAAATTCCGTCGTATTGAAATTCGACTCGTGCGTTGCACTTCAGCTCAGTTTCTTCTGTTTGACTTTGACGTGATTTTGCTACAGATGGTGAAGGAGCAGTGTCATCGATGTGGAAAACCTGTCTACCCTACGGATAAAGTTGGACCGCTCAAAGATTCCACATTCTTCCATCAGGGATGCTTCAAGTGCTACATCTGCGGCACCCGGCTGGCGCTGAAGACCTACTGCAACAACCGAAATGACATCGGAGATATGGTAAGCTGGACGAGCGGCGTGTGCAGTCTTAACTCCTCGCTTTCAGGAAGTATACTGTAACAACCACGTGCCAACCGCCGGGCCTCACGACCTTCCGCCGATCAAATCCCAGAGCATGCATCCGGCTTCAAACGGACACGCTAACGGACGGCGCGGAGACGCCGGATTAGCCGACATGAAGATCGCGCACGCAATTAAAGCTACTCAAGTAGCTAAACCTTATCCGAAGATTAAACACGAAGGTGCAAAGTATGTTGTGGTGAGTGGAGATGAAACCCGAGCATGGAAATAATTGCCCGCGGCTCCCTGGTTTAGGATTACGACACCCAAACCCGTCTGGAGCTGATCCACCGAGACGATGAGGACAAACTTTACGAAGCGTTCGACGAGCATCGCGAGCGGGAATACAATCAGTTCCAGCGCGAAACAAAGGTATTTATTTGTTCAGATATTGAGGGGCAAACTTTGTGCGCTTCTTTACAGAGCCGACTGGCCATAAAAATTGGCGCTGTTATGAATTTCAAATTCACGGTTTGGTTAATTTGAGCAATCGCTGAGGCAGAAAATACGCGTTGAAAGCCATAAATGGTTAGCTGTGAATGGAAAACATTGTGTCAGTGCTCAGAAGCAGCGTTCAGGGGAATTTACGTTTCGACGTAGCCGAGGTCTAGCGCGATTCTTATTTCAGGAGGAATGGGAACAGGCATTAGCCGATTTTGCCAGAAGGTTCGAGAAGGGCCAGGTTGCTGCGAAGAACAGAGACGACCTGATCAGACAGCTCACGATAAAAAGGGACAAGAAGTTAGAGACATTAAATGTGCGGAGACGAGAACGGGAACGGAAGCAGACTGCTGAACTGGTTGACCGCCAAGCCAAGGAAATGCTCGAGCTGTTCAGACAGGCCCGACAAGACCGGGTATGTCCAAAGCGGAGAGTGCAACAGGTTTCAATGAGTTCCTTCAGGATTACCAAGAAAAGGAGTTCGACCATCACGCAATCCCGTCTTATCCTACCACCCCGCCACCTCCGCTGCCTCCTTCTTGTAGTAAACGCCATATTTACACAGACACTTCGGTGTTCGAAACCGTTGACCAAATCGCGATAAGCGTCGCGCAGTCGGAAGTCACCACTTTCACTGAACTGATCCGAACTCTCACAGCTGGAGCCCGATGTGATGTGGACAAGGCGAGGTGAGTGGCGATTCATAGTTTATTTACACTAAAAAGTTGAGTGTGAAAGTCAGACTTTTACCAGTGATCATGCGGCGATAGTGATATAATGAATTTTCTCATTTGTAATGGGAATCTCTTGGTGGGGGACGCATTTCGCGTGCTCGTTTTCAATCTGATCCCAAAAAGTAATTTGTGCTTAAAATAGTTTATTTCAATGTGTCTACATTTTTGTGAATTCTGATCCCTGTGAATTTGTGTTTTCTGTTAGGGTGTTTGGAGGATTAACCGAGCGGCTCTCTGAATTTTTCATTTTGTGGTTTCTTTCGCCGTGGGAAGAAATCATGTTTCTCACGCGCGCTATCAATTTCTAATTGTTCCACAAATTGTTCGTTCGCAATGTGTTCATGTGTTTCCTCGTTTCCAGAGCAATTTATCGATGGATTACCGTGAAAAACTTGAATGTAATGGTGTTCGACAACGACCTGGACATCAACACCCCGATGGGCTTGCTGAGGGGTATCAAGAATGGAACCGAGAGTTACCACGTTCTGTTCAAACGATTATGCAGGTATTTTCATTGTTTTTGCTCGCAGATTCGACGTGTGTTTTTAGTTACGCAGGACTGCATTGCGTGGTGATCAAAGGCTACAGCAAGTCCGCGGGATATCAGCCAGGATTTTACTTCGATGACAACCGATTCCGAAACACCTGGAATGCTGTCTTCCTCGATGGGTCTTGGCGATTTGTTCAGTGCAACTGGGGAGCGCGTCATTTAGTGTAAGAGCGCTCTGAAGAAACAGTTTGACGAGTTTGATTAAGGAATGCAAAGGAAGGGTCTAAGAAACCCGTGCAGAGGGATGGCAACCTCAGGTACGAATACGATGACCACTACTTTATGACAGATCCAGAGGTTCGTCTTTCCCCCAAGGAACTTCATCTAAGAGTTTTTTTCAGGAGTTTATATACGAATTCTTCCCACATGAACCCGAGTGGCAGCTTCTCTCACGGCCGATTTCTCTTCAGCAGTTCCAGCAACTACCCTTTGTGCGCTCTCTTTTCTTCCGCTATGGTCTTTCGTTCACCGAATCCGGCCTTAGAGCGGTTGTTGAGGTTGCTTTTTGGACTGGATCGGGAAGTACATAGTATAATTTCAGGCTGATCGGTCAGGAGCAGCCACAATCTCTATTGCCATGAGCAACGAAGCCCTAGACTCGCTCATCTTCCACTACAACCTGCGATTCTACGATGGGGATGAAGCCGATGTGGACGGTATGAACCTGAAGCGGTTCGTCATGCAGTCAGTCGTTGGCGATTCCGTCATCTTCCGGGTCCACTGCCCTTCCACAAGACCCCTTCTCCTGGATGTCTTTGCCAACGCAGTATCCCCTGATCACTACCTCACTGGCCAACCCATAAAATTCAAGAGCGTCTGCAAGTTCAAGGTATTTGGTTTCTGTGTCATTCTTGACTGCAATGTTGTCGTTTAGATAGTTTGCGAGAATCTCAAAGTGATTATGGTTCCTCTTCCGGAGTGCGCCAGTGGCGAGTGGGGACCAGCAAAGGCGTACCGACTGTTCGGATTGGTTCCGCTCAGCCACGAAGAAGCTATAATTAACTGTGACCAGTATGCGGAAATTCGATTCAGGTACTGTTCTATTTTCTTTCGCAGCGGACATGTCGGCTGTCACAAAAGTTGATGTTCGTGACAGAAATCGACGTTTTGTATTCTGTATGTGCATTTTTTACTTCGACAAATGGATTTGAATGTTTCACGTCCCGTGTTCAAGAGAAAATTTAGGATGCTGAAGCCACTGGCAGAATTTGTGGCCAGTCTGCACAAAAACCGGACAGACGACCGACATCTGCAGCGCTGTTGTCATACGGAAAGTAGGGGAGATGAAGTCGTCATCCGCATCGAGTTCCCAGACGAAGGTCAATACGGCTTGGACATTTACACCAGGTATCGGGATTCTTCATTCATTTATTATCATTGATGCGCTTATTTCAGAGATGCCAACAACCCAAACTCAGCGGGGAAACAGCTTCTGACTCACTGTTGCAAATACCTGATCAACGCTCGTGCCTGAAAATTCTGCTCTAGTCCTTCTTGCCCACAACTTGTTACGACGATTCAACCTGCGGTGCAGAAAACACATGGATGCCATCTGCCGCGATATAAGAGTTCTGTTTGCTTTGTTACGACCTGTAAAGAAGTGATTAATTGTTGATATATCCTCCTTGTAAGTATTCCGTGAACCTACGTTACACCCAAGATTTCCTCAGTGAAAAATAAATATATTTATTAAAATTCGTAACCCAGTTTTTAGAAGAACGGAGTACAAGAACTTTCTTGCTAGAACGCATAAGAATGTTTTTGTGGCGTATTGGTCCGGCCTACAATATAACAATGATTACTGTCAGCATGGTCCATTTTGGCAAAGCATGGCGAGAGGAAAAAATATTTGCTGGATACGTACGCTTTTATTTGACTTCGGAGCAAGGCCGTTTTGTTGGACATATTGTCTACCTCCGAACACTTAGATAAGCGTTGCCTTTTACCTCATAAGCACAGAGCTAAAAACAACAGAAACCTCTATATTTGCCTGCCGTCCACACACCCATTCGATACCGCGCTCTCCTTCGCCTGCATCGACCCATCCCGGCTGCTGGAAATTTCACACGTTCGCATGCAATGTGACTCAGTAGAGTCGTGCGCCGCTTTCAAACTGTGCAAACTTGCCAAGTTCTCTGAATTCTGTGAATGACCCTGGCTTATAGATATGACTGAAACCACAATTGAGCCATAGTTTGTAGCGTTGTTTGGTGTAATATAATCTGTTTCTAAACAATTCTCCTTGTGAACCGAAGCCGTGGCTTCGTTTTGTGCTGAAGCGTGATTTGCGATGTCGTATGATTTGCCTGAATTTTGGTTGCGATGTTAGATAGACATAGTTTTTGATCCTCATTTGCTTCAGAAAACATGGAAGAACCGAAAGAAGACCGAGCAATATACACCGAGCAGCGGAAGTTCGCAAAAATGCTGGAGCGGGTAAAGGAAGTCGTGGCCGACGAATCCAAATATCCACTCGATGACGAGTACTACGTGATGTGTGTGGTGAGTTCAGATTCCGTTGCGTCGCTTATTTTAATAAGTTCCATACAGGCTGGAGCGAGGGACACGACAGATCTGGTCGACCTGGTCAACAGCGGAAACGAAATCGTGGACAAGTGCATCGTCACCTTTTCGACACTGAATGTCGAAGTGGAGTACCTCAAGGAAGAAGCTCGAGGGATGTATTCTGCTTTGTTGCTCTATGGCGAAGATGGTGATTCAATAGTTCCCGACTTCAATGACTTTTTCGTTTTAGTGGGCACTCCGATCGAGCAACATTCCAGTTACGTCCGGACTATATCGAAGTTCTTGCCATTTCTACAGAAGCTTAGCCTCTTTATATCGCGGGTCTACGAAGTTTGCAGAAACATTCTACTCCAGCTGCTCAATTTCTATCGTCTAAGGTAAGAAGAAAATAAGCAGTGGATTGTATTGAATTTGATAACTTTTAGCGATTCCGTTCTGTCAAAACCCAGAAATAGATCCTTCCTAAGCGTGTGGAATGCGCTTGGAGATGCACTTTCTATATTGGTAGTTATCGATGAGATTGTCGCCTCGCACCCGTCTTTGTTGGATCACTGGAACTCGTACATGAAGTAAGTGGTCAATGACTGCCTTGGTGTCAATTAAAATGCAGTTTAGAAGGATTTCCATTTCAAATTTTTGTTTTAGATCGATTCAAGTAGTCCACCATAACCCGAAGCAATTCGTTGACGACTTGGAGAAGCTAAAGCCGTTCCAGTCACTTGTGAGCAATTTGGACCTCCAAGTCATGAGTCTGAATGTCTTCAAAAATTGCTGTGAGCAATTTTTTGAGCCAGACCTGAACACAAACGACGTTTTCTTGGACCGGTTCTACAAGTCGCTTTCAGAAATCTTTGAGCAGTGGGACAAGAGTGCAAGTGAGTTAGAATTTGACACAACGTCTTAATTTTCTTCTTTCAGCCGTCGTAGCCGGAAGGCAGTCTTTGATGAGAATATGCTGCTTGGCGTCGCTCTACCAAATCATTAAACGGACGCTTGATAAAAAGCTGATGAAGAGCTTGTGGGGAACTTACCGAAAGGTAATGTTGGTTCTGGGCTGAACTCGCCGTATTCAATGATTTCCTTCAGCTGCCTTCCTTCACCATCGTTGGAGACATTGTTTGGTGTCCTTGCGAATTTCTGTCGAAAGCGGTTCCTGGAGGAGAGTCTTTCATCGACAAGAAGTCAATGGCCAGCTTAACTGCGCTTCGGCAATCCGTTTTTGACCACCAGCTAGAAAGCTTGATTGGTGATGCGGACGCGCTCGAAACGGAGGTCGAAGAGTGGAAGATCGAAATGGGCGAGCGGTGCTTTGAGCACTCTGGGAAGCACGCGGACGCTTCTGCTTCACTAACTCAGCAGTTCGAGACAATTGTTAAGGTGCGGTTTAATGAAACATGAATACGGTGGAGTGTATATTTTATTTGCACTGTAGCAATATCTTGTTAATTGATCGCATTTAGGGTAGTTTACTGGCTGATCGGATGATGCGTGTCCTCAAATGTATCCTGAATGGGCAAGCGTCATCAAAGACGAAATCTGCCTTGTCTAAAAGCAACGCAACGGCGATTTTCAAAGTCTTCGAGCTCATTAAGGTAAGCTTGTTCCATAAGAAAACAACTTATTGTTTGTATTGCAGATCGTAGAATCTGTGTTCCTAGAGCACTGGAGTGCGATACTGGCCCTTAGCCAGCAAGTGTGTCAAATGTGGAGCGGAGACGCGTTAAGAATCATTGAAGCTGTGAAGAGCTCTCTTTCCTCCTCGGGAGGTATCGTGGAACAAATTAGGAATGCGACATCAAATCAAAACGCGAAGAACATCGATGTTTTGTGTTCTCTGATCGTTACGCAGCAAGTTCTAGCTGGAAACGTCAGCCGAAATCGCATCATAACGGCTGTGGTATCCCTGGAGATGGCCAACTACATGGTATCAGTTGTCTATTATAACTGCAATTTTGATTATTCCTTTTCAGAAAATCTTCAAGTGGGGAGATATCCAGTTCATCAACGACTGCTTGCGACGCATAGAGACGGCCCACAAACTCGGCTACCTGTTCTCCCAAGTTTCAACGTGCGCTATTCTCTACTGGCATCGATCTTTGTGCAAAGTCTACTTTGAAACCATGCTCAGTGACTCCGACGGCAATCCGTTAGGCAAAAACTCGATGGTAATACGCGAATTTCATGTAGCTCTTCTCCAACCTCAACTCTTTTCAGTTTTTCTACCGGGCAGTCAACGACGCCTGTGCCGTTCTGAAGTCAGCCGCACACTGCAGTCCGGAAGAAATGGTTGCGGCGTATAGAAATGAAATTTTTTCCGCGTACGAGCAGGTAAAATTGGCTTTAGAGTAAACTCAGCGGGAAAAGTTGGGTTTCAGTGTAGAAGGTGTGCTCTTACACTAATGCAGTTTCCCGTGAAGCTATTACTTACCGCTGTTTCAGACACACCTGCGGAAGCTGTGCCACTTGATCGAAAATGACCTCCGCTTGAGCATCCACTCTCATCTTCAACTCGACGACCGAACTCCCAAGGATCCGCTCAACAGTCGCAGTTCCGGTCTTCAGGAATTGCTTCGCATTTCGAAACTCCGAATTGGTAGCGAAGCTCTTGATGGTGTCCGATTTGTGGAGCGGTATCTGGAAAAGACCTTCTACAACCTTAGCGCTGTGGCACTGTATGACTGTCACACCTATAGTCGAATGCGTCTCTTGGCAGCGGAGAAATACGGATTGGTGCTCTGCGACAGCAAGTTGCCATTTCAACGAATCGATCAAGGTCTGGACATAATTTTCGTGATGCGGAATATCCACATGTTTGTGGCTAATTACAACTATAACCTCAATGAACAGGTTTGGAGGTGCGATGTTCATTCATTCTGTTAACAATTTAAACTTAGGTCTTCTTCGAAAGGGACAGCAACAGCCGTTATTTGAACGTTCTTGGAGTCGATCATGTATCGAATTCCATCCGCACCCATGGACTGGGAATAATGAACACTACCGTAAGGGGATCAATAGTCTAACATGCAGTGGGAACTGATGTGTTTAGGTCAACTTTACGTACCAGTTCCTTAAAAAGCGTTTCTTTTCGTTTTCCCAGTTTCTCTACGACGATCACATCAAGAGTCAGCTTCTAAAGGATCTTCGATTTTACCGGGAGAACACGGAAACCCTAGGGAAAATGGTTAGAATTAGAATAATGGACGGAATTTAATGGTTCTTTATAGTATCCCGTTAAACGAGCAGAGCGCTTTAATACTGAAATTCGGAAACTCGGAGTATCGGCCGACGACGAATCGTTCCTTGACCGTTTTCGAGTTCTGGTCACCCAGATTGGAAATGCGCTGGGCTACGTGCGTCTGCTGAAGTCAGGTGCCATTGAAGCCAGCGAGTATGCTGCGAATCTACTTCTCGACGGTGATTCCGACGAACCTATGAAGCTCTCCTCGCTAGTGGAAGAAGCGGGAGGGTCCCAGACAACTAGTGACGCCGCGATCATGTTCGATGGTCTCAGCGACAGCATCACAAGATACTTTTTGAACAACAACGATTATATGCAAGTGGGTACATCTTGCTCGTGAGATGTCTAAATGATCTTCGGATTCCAGCTGCTTGTCGAAGTCTTTTCGAGCGAGTTTCGGAATTACGAAAAATTCGACCACCTTCGGAACTTCTTTATGATTGTCCCTCCGCTTACCGTGAACTTTATCGAACACATTCTGGCCTGTAAAGGGCGACTCGGAAAACGCGGAACTTCTGGAAAGAGCTTCACTTTCACTGATGACGGCTTCTCAATGGGCATCGCCTATATTCTTATCCTGTTGGATCAGTTCGACCATTTCACATCGCTGAATTGGTTCGATTCGGTTCTCAAGAAATGCAACGAGGAGCGGGAAAAGGTGGATAAGGCCTATAGAGAGGCTTTAAAGGACAAAACTAACGAGTCGTACTCTCACTCATTGGCTCTCAAGCTCACTCGCCTCGACAGCTATCAACAAGTTCGCTAATACCGTAATCTATTTCAATTAATGCTCAATTTCAGGAATTCAAGTTACTTATGTACACTCTTCACTCTGCCAGAATCTTTCTACATGTGGAAAGCAACGATTCGTCTTGGGAAGACTTTTAATCTATTGTGTTTCATCGCCGTGCGGGTTTAAAATTTTTATTACATATGTAAAAACGATAAATATTTATGGATGGAAATAGTAAATTTCCTGATGAACACTTGCTCAAAGGGTTCATTCACATTAAGCTTATTGTTAGTCATCTTAATTCAAAGCTGGCGCAGCTTTATGCGAACTGTGTTTGGAATGCAAAATCATTACGAATCGCAGTAGGGGCTGGAAAAAGGTGCTGATGTTATTATATCGTGTGGGCGATTTCTGATCGCGTTGTGAGACTACACTTTATTTACACCAATACGACTACCAGTTGGACATTGCCGCTACACATGTGTACTGTACGTGCTCTTGGGGACATAAACATGATTTGGTAAACGGCATATCGCAACCACTGCGCAACAAAACAACTAAGGTTGATCATGCATTATGAACAACTATTAAGAGTGGCAGAGCGCGTTATCTGCATTTTCAACACCAATTCCGTTTGAGATGTACCTTTCTGTTCATAAAGAAGGAAGTTTTGTTGTTAGGATCACGTTTGCGGTTGCTAGTTTTCTGTGTTTCTCAGTAAACGTTATCCTAGAGTTTGGTAGTGCGTCCCGCGTAGCGCAGACTACAAGTGAGCAAAATACAGCGAGTGTAGTCGACGAGCTCATTGCCATATCAGCCGATCACGGCCGCGCCGTCTTACACTCGCGCTCCTTCACCCAAACGACTGCTTTATTGCACGTGTTTCCACTAATAGGTACTTCCTTTATTGCAGAGTTGTGAAGATGGACGGCGCAAGCATCTTAGTGAAGAGTTTGAAAGACCAGGTTTGTAGCTTCGAGCTTTTTACCATTATTAAGACACATTTTTCTAGGGCGTCGAATACATGTTCGGCATTGTCGGAGTGCCGATTATGGAAGTCGGAATGGCCGCCCAAGCCTACGGTATAAAGTACATCGGTTGCAGGAATGAGCAAGCGGTGAGTGTGTCCAAAAAAAAGTCAAAATTGACAATAGGTCCGTTTGCGGCGAACCACTGTTTCCTCCGCTTTCCTTTCGTCTGTTTCTTTGTGGTCTGAAGTTTGCATATTTTTCATCCGGCTTAAATGGATTTTCCTTAAAAACAACTCGATGTACTATTTCAGGCGTGCTATGCAGCGCAGGCGATGGGCTACCTCACCGGAAAGTAAGTGGAGTGTTTCCTAGTATTTTGTAAACCGTATAATTCTTCCAGGCCGGCTGTATGCCTTGTTGTCTCCGGACCAGGAATGCTGCATACGATCGGCGGATTAGCCAACGCCACCTTGAATTGCTGGCCGATGATTTGCATCGGCGGTTCCACAGACGTCGACCAGGAAACGCGTGGTGGATTCCAAGAGTTCCCTCAAGTGGAGTCTGCGCGCCTCTCCTGCAAATACATATCCCGTCCAACAACGCTGCAAGCCATTCCCAGTCATGTTGAAAAGGTATTATCCGTTCTTACTTTTCTCTAAATCGAAAAATTTTTTAGGCCGTTCGTATGTGCATGTATGGACGCCCTGGCGCCGTTTACCTCGACATGCCTGGCAATCTCGTCATATCGAGCTGCGAAGAAGCCGAAATTTTGTATGCTTTTGTAATTCATTGTGATTTGGAATATTCAATTTCAGCTTTCCATCGGCTGTCCCTTTGAATCTTCCCGTCTCGGTTCCACCAAAAGGAATTCTTCTTCAGGCTGCCGAGGAGATCAAGAAAGCCAAAAAGCCTCTTCTTATCGTCGGAAAGGGATGCGCTTGGAGTGAACGCGGCCCCAGTCAGCTCACTCAGTTCGTCACAAGCACTGGCCTCCCATATTTGGCCACTCCAGGTGGCAAAGGGGTCATCAGCGATCTCAACCCTCATTCGGTTGCTCCTGCCAGATCCATGTAAGTTTTTGGCTTATTTTTAACGAATTTCACAAACTTATTGTATTCATAAGGCACCAGTTGTTAACTTGATAGTTCATTCATTTATCGTGCTGCATTCAGGGCTCTGCGAGAGGCCGACCTCATCATCCTCGCTGGAGCTCGGCTTAACTGGATTCTTCACTTCGGCTTGCCTCCTCGTTTTAACAAAAATGTTAAAGTAATTCAGGTATTTTTGAATAAGAAATTCCATTTCTCTTTCAACTGCGCATTTCAGATCGACCTTTGCCCCGAAGAATTTCATCAAAACGTGGCCACCACTGTTCCACTTTTCGGAGATATTGGAGAAACTGTCGAATTGGTAATTTAAAGCGTTTCTTATGTTGTTGATATAACCGCTTTTCAGCTTCGCCGAGAGCTTGATGACTTCCAGTTCGAGAAGAACTCGGAGTGGTTCAAGAAATTGATTGCAAACAGCGACAAGAACCGAACCGTTGTCCAGCGCATGACCGACGACCACACTCTCCCACTTAACTACTACGCCGCCTACGATCCTATCCGGGAATTCGTCTTGAAGAATGACGTCCTCATCGTGAATGAGGGCGCAAACACCATGGACATCGGCCGTACAATGATGCCCAATGTGATTCCTCGCCGTCGTCTCGATGCTGGCACATTTGGCACAATGGGCGTCGGTCTTGGATACGCTCTGGCGGCCGGGTTCTACTGTCGCGACTATTCACCAAACACGAAAGTTCTTGTAGTTCAAGGGGACTCGGCCTTTGGATTCTCGGGCATGGAAATCGAGACAATTGTCAGGTATGCCACGCAATCATCCCTTATCAGCCTCAAACGTTATTTTAGGTACGAACTTCCGATCGTCGTTGTGGTCATCAATAACAGCGGAATCTACCGAGGAATCGGCCCTGAGGACTGGAAGATGATAGAAGGAGACAAAACCACCAAGTAAGCGTTGCATTCTTCATTATGTCTCTGACCAAATTACAGCGTTCCGGTCATGTCCCTGAGTCCCGAGTGCCGTTACGAGAAGATGTGCGAGGCCCTTGGCGGACGCGGTTTCCTTGCGCATTCTGTTCCAGAAATCAGAACCGCTTTGACTGAGGCTTTCAAGTACAAGACCGGACCGACGCTCATCAACGTGATCATAGCCACGGAGTCTGAGCGCAAAGCCCAAGAGCACAACTGGCTAACCCGTTCGAAGGTTTGAACACAGTTTCTTCCGTCAGCTTCGGTTGCAGTTGCAAGTATTTTTAACTATATTGAATCCTTCGCCGAAATGAATTTATTAAACCCACTTCAACCGTTCTTTCCGCGAATCGGAGACATTATACTATTCTCAAAGTTTGCTTCCCTCAGCGGATTCTTTCTTGATGTCCCCGATGTGCGAGTCTTTGTATACTCTGCCAAGACGTTGCAGCAGAGTGGAGTTCGGCTTCAGTCGCTCTCGTTCTGCCAGGACATCCCTAAGGTAAAATATTACGTCTTTTACGGCGTCGTATGATATATGCTTACTTGAGCCACTGTTTCTTTTCGGGATCCGTGGACCGAACACATGCATGGATAAGGATGAGAGTGTAAATGTCCCTCTGGGCGTGGCTTCCTCCGATTTGGTACACAGAGTGACGCAGGGGGTACATAATTTCCGCCGTTTTGTTATAGTCTCCTTTGGAGAAAGCTACGATCGCTTCATCGATCGGTTCAGTTATAGTCTGGATCACGTGGTACTGATCACCTCGGCTGTTGCTACTGGAATAAAGCCCATTAGATACCGCTTGTATCATTTACAACCTCAGAAAACGGCTTGTTGCTTCACGCTGAAGATTGACGTAGTCGCCTGAATCTTCATGGGAAAAGACCATTGCCATGTGGGTCTCGTTGAATCCCAGCGCTTGATCGTTCACGTGGGGCTTGATCTTCTCCAAGATTCTCATCCAGCGATCGCCGACATTCACTCCTTCAAGCTCGAGGCGCAAAAGCAAAGATGCAGCGTCGACCATGTCGAGCATATGTTCTGAGATTTCGAATCGTCTGTTCACCTCCCTGAAATAAAAAAAGTTTTTCCGGCACTTTTACATGAGTTATGTGTGACTCGAAATGGTCGTCATTTTGAGCAGTTCCTCCGACCGAACCGGTTAACCGCTCCGCTCCTCTGCTTTGAATGCGTGCTCGTTTTTTCTTTTTGTCCCAGTGAAAATCAAAACGGCAAAAATCAAAACAAAAAATTGCAATAGATGCGTTCGCGGCGAACCGCTTTTTTTCCCTTCTTTTTTGGCGGACAGCTTTCCGCTTGTAAGCCTTTCGTCGCAAACCGCACCTGATTGCTAATGCGCATTTCTTCCTTTTATTTAAGGTGGCCCCTTTCATCGACAAGTTTGCAGCGGTACCACAAACTCAGACTACTAGGGTAATTTGTCTTTTGTGGATCCCCTAAAGCTAGTTTTCAAACAAAACACACGCAAACCGGATGAAACCGAAAAGTGAGTTCCAGAGAAACCGAACCTGTCAAAAAGAGCCAACGCTCCATCCAAGTCTCCTTTTTCAATGTAGAACAAAGCAGTATGCCAGAAGTTGTGGCAAGCAAGCATGAAGCAGGGCTAAAAGAGTAATTTGAGCCATTCACGTTGCAATTACACCTACGCTCCAGTCCTGCACCGTCGACTCCATGAACTTGATACCTTCCTCGTAACGCGAACTCATCTCGTAACAGTGGGCTACCGCGTGCGTTGCCCAACAGTCTTGGGGCTGTAGTTCGAGGGCCTGCAAGAAAAGCATCAATTTCGTTCTCCGGTCAGCCGGGTACTTTTCTGGCGTTCTTCTCGCTTTCTTCATACTCTCCACATTCCTCAAGTCCAAACGCATACATTCCGTGAAGGTAGCTGTAACAAGGAGCATTCTTGTCCCACTTGTTGATGACTCGCGCGACGCTGTCACGCTTGTTGTACTTGTCCCCCAGAAAGAAATAGCCATCATGAGCAAACTTGAGCGCCAGTAGATCGTTAGGGTGTTCGGCGAGGATTCTTTCCCAAAGCACACAGGCAGAATTCATTTCCCTAAAAGCGAATTTCTTGAAAACTCCGCCAAAAACTGAAAACAAACCCTCGAGCAAAATAATTAACGGCTTTTGCGTGGATCTTCTCGCGCTTGTTTCCCAGTTTCTCCGCCAACTTCATCATGCTGTCGACGTTTTGAACGTATTCAGGGTCCGTGTAAAACGACTTGCCGGTTCCGAGAGCGTTGAGACCGACTGAGAAGACCTGGCCCATTACTGAAAATTGAAACGATCAGTTGAGTGAGATATCAATTCACCGGCTCTTTCTGATTTCATGAATCTACTGCTCTTACCTAGATCCGGGTCAGCCGCAAGCATGCCTTTAAGTGTCTTCACAAGTCCTCCTAGCTGGTCGCAGTTCATCCAGGACACCAGCTGCCGCACCGAGGCATCATAGAGCTTCGCGGCCTCATTGCTAGTAGTTGACAACTCGAGGCCTTCTTCCTTCCAGGCCTGAACATTCATTCATTCAACCACAGTGACTACAGTTGCATTATTCGCTTTTTCAGGCGATCCCGTGACAGAACAACTCTTCCGACAGAAGTTCTTTTTCGGTTTTTGAGAGGATTGCATTGAATCACTGGCTGCGGAAAGTCGAGAATGGCGAAGGGCAAAAAGTGCGTTCAAGGTTACCGAATGCGTTCTGAATCACATTACGGTATGCTCTGTTCGCAACTAGACTCAGAGCGACCGAGTTTCGCGAACTGTAACTGCGTGGTACAGTACGAGTCGCCGTACCGTCTGAAGGCGAGACGGGACAAAGACGTCTTCGAGTACGCCATTCATAAATCACAAAAGTAGCATTTTGATAAGACCGTCAAAAGTTCGGAGAAGGAAGGTTTCGAATCTGAGCACAAGAACTCCGCCCCTAGTGAGTCAAGCCATAAAACTGAATGGACTCATCCGCCACTCAAGTGCGCGAAACAAGTTCCAATCGTGTGCAACAAGTCTTCTTATTACGCAACAGCAAAAACCGCTAATCCTCAAAGACGGAAGAAGTGTGAGGTGGCGACGACCTTGAAGGCGCGCGTGCAGAAGCGGCGTCTATTCAGCCGCCGCAGGTAAGTAAGGAAGCGGGGGCACACGAATCCTCGACCCTTTTCACCTCGCAGGCGTCACAGTTCAAGTTTCGCGTAAAATGAGACATTCCATAAGCAATGATGCAAATCAGTGCTGCTACTCGTTCATTTTTATGCGGCGCGAGAATTTGTTCCTCGTCTTGAGAGCGCCGCCACTTCCTGTATTCATCGAAAGGAACCCCGTTTCGGAGAGGCAGGCTGTCTACGGTTGAGCACCAATTCATCACGACTTCTAAAGGTTGACAGATCTGCGTTAGTCAGCCCTTTGGACCCCGTTCGAAGTCAGATTTCAATTAGGAGGACGAGATGAGCACACTTACCTGGCAATCTCGGAGGTTCCTCGCACACCAGTCCGCGCACATTGCTGTTCGGGTTTTTTGCTGAAACGAGCTCATTATTACCTTAAAATGACGCGTTTCTCTGTTTCAGGTCAATCACAGGTCATGCAAACAACAACGGCACTGATATCTGTCATCGCCCTGACTTCTCTGGCAAGCGGAGTTCTGGCAGCTGACTCGAAACAGTAAGTGACTAGACTATTCGGACAGCGGATAGCCGAGGTGGATTCAAAGCAGAAAATGACGAGACAGGACACAGTCTAATCGCTGGATGTCTGCTACCGATCGCAGCCACGGCGACGCGATAAAGATGCCAGCGAACTATGAAACAACGTGCGTCTCCGCTTGAACCCATTTTGGAGCAGACTCATCGAAAGCGTGACTATCTATCAAAGGCGTTAACAACCCAAATAGCGCTTTCGCATACCGTCGCGAAACAATTTCTGAGTGGAGCCTGGAGAGATCGGAGATGAGCATTGGAGACAACAGTGAACATCGCAATGGCACCGTTTGCGAGCACATGGCGCTCCTCGCGACTTCCTCTGGCTCCCCTCACTCGCTCGCTTTTATGTACCACACACACTGATCGCCGCGTTCTTTTCCGAGTAAACAACAACACGGAGAGCGGCGGCCGAGAGACCGAGAACACGTGGTCTGGGTCTCTGGGGAAACTAGCGGAGATTAAAGTGCGCTGATAATCACTGAGACAATAATTGAATTCTGCACGGATTGTTACTGATCGGTCTCCTCCAAAACATGGCGTGATTGCGTGGCTACTGGACCTTCTAATGCGTAAATGCGGTACTGACAATCTGGGAGGGTGCGCAGCATAGTTTATAGAGAAATTTCAAAACGTTTGATAATCAACGAGAGGACTCTTTTGACAAACATTGAGCTGTTCTGAGACGAATGTTGTAAGACAACTTTATGAGCTGGATTATCGATGCTTTTCTTCTCAACGCAATGCCAGGATTTAGACGACTGCCCTTTAATGACGTGCCAACTGATTGCAGGGCCGTGGTCGGATGTTCCACTCTCGATCACCAGACATGCGACGAGCTCTGCAAGCAAGACAACTACTGGTACGGTCATTGCACCGCCTGGGATGGACGTGACTTCAACTGCCGCTGCTACGAGTACAAGTCGCCCGCCGATGGATCCCTCTGCGCTAACCAGCAACGGTACTGCATGGACATCTGTCAGAAGAAGGTACGCATAATGGGAGCAATCCTTGCCTGACAGCTCCGTTTCAGGGGGCCGAAGGCGGCTACTGCTATCCTCAGCCCAGCGCAAAAGCACCTCGAGGAACACCTAAATGCCAGTGTTTCAAAGCGTTACCCGAATCAAGCTAACCGTTTCAAAATTTCAATTCTAGTTTTCGCCAGCTTTAAGCGTTTGAATATTTATTGAGCGGTTCAGTGGATCTAATAAATTGCACATTGATAAATGGCGAAATTGCAAGAAAATCACGAGAGGCTATGCTCCCGAAAAATCATGCGGACAAGCGAGAGGTCCGTCGGCTTTCACTTTTTCCACCAGAGCAGAATACCGAAGCGCCGACTGCAACGCTCGGACAACGTATTGATTTGCAAATTCTTCTTTTGTAAATCGCCCGAGTTTGGCGAAGCTGAAGAACTGGGTGATGAAATCGAAGCAGTTCAAAGAGGATTCCCGGTAGACCTGAACTGAGCATATCATTGGAGCTCTCTGCTGCTTTTCCTTACGTTTTTAGTAAACTGATCCCCACGAGAATTAATATACATAGCCAACAGCTTGGGGAATGAGTCCATTTTGAAGCGGTAGAGGACGAGAACCGCATCCCACCCAGAAGTCTCTCTCAGCAGGCCGCGTGCACTAAAGGAGTAGACGGCAGAGCTCGGATCCGAGATCCCCACGTGCAAATCGTCCCCGCACTTGTAACTGAAAGATTCTGGTAACACATTTTTTTATTAAGTTCTAGACGTTAACCTTGTAGCTGTTAGATTCAGAACCTCCAACACCGTCTCGACACCTACTTACGAGGAAAACGATCCTTCAGTCGGCTTGATTACAATCGTCCGAGCCGAGCGAGCTTGACTCACAAAGGGACATGGAAGATAAGTGAGTACTTGTGGGGCCGCCATGTCGTTGACTGCGATTCGGAAGCCGCACTCCGTGCACAGGATGTCTGCTGAGTGTGGCAGGTTCACTAGGAAGTTGGCAGAGCACTTTGGATGGGAAATGCGAGCCAAAGGCATTTGGGAGACCTGGGACTGACTGAGTAGTAGAAACGGCACAGTATACGAGACAAGGAAAGCCGAGATGTGTGAAGATGTGTTCGCTGACCTAATAAGAGGTTAACTGTCTTGTTTGGTTCACGATTTCGCGCATGGTTCCAAACGCAACGCGGAGAGTCGAATGTGCGAGTTATTCGCATCGCCGTGAATTTGCGCGCGATTTCAGCGCTTTCAAACGCGTTTCCATCGTTGTTCGGCGGAAATCTGAGCGTTATGTGTTGAACTCCGAACGGCCCCACCTTAATTCTACGTGATCCAACTGTGCTACCGCGTGGAAGTCCTGATAGTAATTTGACAGAAACAATCAGGCAGTCTGGTAGTGGCCATTCCTGAAATTTTAAGCAATGTGCCATTCCATGTTTTTCGCGTATTCTTATTCACGTATTCTTTCCTTCCTGATACACCGGAGTGAACTTCATCAAATCATCATTTTTCCATTTCCAGCTACCATGTCTGACTCTGAAGACTCCGGAGATTACGAAGCCCGTCTCCCCCTGAACCGCGTCAAGCGTATCAGCCGTCTCATCCCTGAAGTCTACATGATGACGTCCGAATCTGTGGAAATACTCACACACGCCACGGTTTGCTGACGTTGTCTATTGAGATTTCAACGTCTATTTCAGGAAAAATTCATCGAACTTATGGCTCTCCAAGCCTTCCAGCGCGCTGGCAAAAGGAAAACTGTCCAAGGCAAAGACATCGGTAAGTTTTTCATTTGGCGGTCTGTTGCTGACTAACAATACGGTTGTTTTTAGACGCGTGCATCATGTCGGATTCTCGCCTCCAGTTTTTGGAAGGAGCCCTTGACGGATGGCCTGAGCCATCGGCGGCCGGAAAAAGTTGCGAAGATAACCAGCAGCACATTGCAGAAGCAAGCTCGCACGAACCGGGTTCCGAAATAATGAACGGTCTTTTCAGGATTCTCAAGAAGGCATTGCTGACGACGAGGAGCTTCAAGAAACAGAAATGAACGATGAACACGAAGAGATCGTCGAAAGCGAGGAAGCCGAAACAGCAGTAAACGACAATGAAGAGAACGAGAATGGGTTGTCTGGAAATGAGGAGGTGCAGAATGGTGCTAAGCTGCACCAGTACGTTTCTGATGACGAATGCGATCCCGATGCTGAAGAGATGGATCATTTGATGGAAGAGTGAAGGAACGAGATTCGGTCTAAACTTTAAAAGATGAGTATCAAACTAAATGTGACAAGCTCTTAGTCAGTCAACGCTATACACAATTCACCTTGCCAGAGACACGAATATGAAATCCTGTTTCCCAAACAGTTTGTAGAAGCATGCGATAGATTACTTCTCGTCTTTTCAAATTACGGGAACTAGATACCATAAATACCGCAACCCGGTTCTTCCCTCACTTCCTCTTAATCCGCAATTATAGGCATACACGTCCGTATTCACGAACGGTATTAACCCTCATTCCAAGAAAGACTTTCTGACATTGGAAAGTGACATCGTTAAATGCTGGTTCTATAAACCATGTGTTCCACATGCGTCTACATAAAAGTTTTCGACTTTTCCACTCCTGTCGCCGAATGTATCACATTGGAACGTTGTTTATTCAGTGGTTCACATGCACGTTTGAGTTTGCAGACTGCTTGTTGTGTGCTTATGCAAATCACTCCTTAGTGTGGAAACGATTTGCGCACGAAGCATGGCTCCGAGTGCAAACCATGATTCAGTCGTTGGTCTCTCTAGTTCATTGGCATTTTATACATATATGTCTCCTGTGTGACTTTCATGGGTAGGCAATTCAAGGGCTTTGTGGATGATTTTATTGGCATGCGGTTCTTCTGTAAAATTTTGGAGGTGTGATTGTGACTACGTGTCTTTTGCTAATGGAAGAGCTGCAGCTAGAATTAGGTTTCAGCGCGGTTTATTTGTTCTTTGGTAGAAGTGCACCTTCGCAACTTATTTGGATGTTTGTAGTGTTGATGAAGTAGTTCAAAGCAAGATCGGAAATTTCCTTAATCTGTTTTTTTCAGAATTATGCTTTACCGTATTCTCTGTATGATCATACTCGCTACGATTTGGGCTACTGGAGCACACTCATCGTCTATTGTAAGTCTTCTACAAACGAGCTCTATCATTAAACCCAGCCTATGGTTCGGAATTTCAGGCTACCACAGCAGAGTGTGAAATGCCGGCTTTCGCGAACGCGTTACCTTTTCGCTATAGGAAACAGATAAAACGTGTGTGGGTCGGCTTTCCAGAGGGATCCAAGGAATGTCAGCTGTCAGTTATATACTCACTACGTATCTTGCTCAGCTTTCGTTTCAGACAACTCGAACAGACTCTCCGGATCGTGGACTCACTCCCCGACAGTTTGAAGCTCCGCATCGCTGACTACAAAACGAACCCAAAATTTGGTGGTCGCATGCACTTTTTGATGGGTCTACTCCCGGACGAAATCGCCGACTTCTCTCGCATTATGAGGAACAGGTCGATCTCGGAAAATGAAAGGATTGCGATTCTGCGAGAATGGGCATCCGAGAAACTGTCTATCGACGCTCTGGACTATTTCGAACAATTCATCAAAGTACACTCGGAAAGGGTTGCTCGCTTCGAATCTAAGGTGCTTGTACGAAAGAATTCCCAATACAGAAGATTCCTTTTAGGTTAATCATTTGAGCAAAGAAGCCAGGAAAGTCTACAATCGCCTACAGGTCATTCGCCGCGAAAAACAGGCGATTCTGGAAGAACTTTCTCCAGAAACCCGGAAGGAACTGGCAGCGCTTTGGAATTTAAAATGTCCCAAATCGAGGAGGGGACCAGTGTTCGGAAGTGAAGAGGACGGACGCGACCTGGACGCTGATGAGCAGATGCTCGCGTGTTCGAAAGGTCTGACGTATTATTACTCCTATTACATTTCTGTTCCAGGTCCTGAAAATACTGTGCGACTGCTCAAGCCTCATCCAACTGAGGTATCGAACGCCAGTTTCCCGCAGACCGAATCGGGTGTTTTCTCTACTCCGGCGGTTACTGTAATGCGGAAAAGTTCGACGTCTAAAGGCGAATGGGTTCATTTCTGGCAAAAGCTATTCAGTCTTCGGAAACAAGAATCATAAGAATGAAATATCCCAAAACCCACTAACTTATTGAATATTGGAAGACTGCGAACTTGGTTCACAATGTATAAAGAAATTTAATTGTGTTCAGTAAGTATACATACAACCAGTCTTTTGTACAATTTTGCATAGTCAGAATTTTAAGGCAAATATCGAATAATGCACGCTATCGATTTCCGAATCTACATATAACTTAATGGACATACTAGCATCACAGAGCCACTCTTAAATCACTTTCAGTTCTGGACTTACAACACTTCAAAATCGTGATCTTCAATAGCCACAAGAAGTTCCGAACCATTTGTGTTTTCCCTTGTGTACAGGTGTAGCGGAGGCGCGTCCATCGCTGTGAAGATCGGATCGCTGGTTCGCTTCCGGTCACCGTTGGTCATCTCCACATCGATAACTTGACTCTGCAACACATTCTTGCTCATCGATCTTAGCAATCATCTCACCAAATTCAGATTGCGAATAGTTTCGTCGTATTCTGCTTCAGATCGTATCAGGAATGATATGGCGCAGCTAGGATCAATTTCCGATATCGGCATTTTAGAGGCCATTCGGCAGTGGTAGGACTTCCATCTGTTGGTCCCATCAAGGGCCTCCTCGGCAGTTGAAAACCAGAGAGGTTTGTAAGGGTGAGCAACGTGAGGATCCAAGTAAATAAGACTCTAAACATAAACAAGTATGGAAATGTAGAGCAAGTTCTGGCTTTACCTGATCATAAAAACCGACGAAATACAGCGAGTGTCTTGGCCTTCCCCCGAGTATCCCTAGACTGTTCTTGAGCGAGAGTAGATTACGCAGGTGCTTTTCATAACACTGAAAAAATTGAACACTAGTAATACGCAATTTTCAGATTAGACATACCGAATTGACTTTGAAAGCACCCAGTCTCACTGAAACGACCACAATCACAGATTTGGACCAATCGTCCGAAGCTTCCGCGATTTCACTTTTTATAACCAGGCCATCTGTGCAGAGGCAAATTCGCAAAGATTCAGTAAGACTCGAATGTGATTCTTGAAGAGCTTCTCTGAAAGTGTAGCACTTGATTACTTCTCTCAAGGAACCTCATACTTGATTAGAGCCACGGAATGAGAAGGTGTGTACCATTTCCCTACGGGACTTTTATCACTGGACTTCGCAGCAATTCGCATTAATCTGTGGATGCTCAATTCGGCACCCAAATGGTCTTCAAAAAGTCTCACGATCTGGTTGTGAAGAGTAGTCCTAGAATGGTCTACTTCTTGGTCACTGTTAAGCTGCCACCTCCAATCTGAATACAGAAAAGCTCTAAACAGTTAATGGAACATTATTCCTACCTCGGCCTAGATGAATTTCCACCAACGCTTGGGCGACAACCATTTGAGCAGTTCGCAGCATACAGCCCCACCCACAATCAGAAGTCGCACTGGTCCCAGGAAACGGTGGAAAGCCTGTCCGGTAGGTCAACCATATTCGACTGTGATAATCTATAAAGAATCGCTGGAATCCATCTCGTGTTTCTGAATCGAATCGGTTTGGGTGATAGTGACACCCCAGCAACCATATAGATACTTCTTTCTCGTAGTCTCCTTCTTGTGGCCGCAGTTTCCATTTCCCGTACTTGAAATTGTTCCAGGCGTGGTTCAGCTTGCTGCTCATCGACCATTTTGAAGCTTCATTAGACGATCCCGATGTTTCTCCAAAGGAGCGCAGATAAGATCCAATGCTGAAACAAATACCGTATATGACTTTACGAAAACAAATCTCACTTTGAAAGTCGGTTCCCAACTCCATTAGCGAACCCGGCGGAATCGAACCACGACCGTTTCGCGTTGTCTTCAGCAGTTTCAAGTGACGAATAGAAATCGTCTTCGTCTATTCCACCATCCTGGTCATAGATTGTGGATGAATAGACCGAGCGACAGGTCGGCGATTCGATTGACGAATCAGCTGGGAGGTCGCCTTTGGTGATTATGCAAAGAGACGGCGTTGGATCGCTGAACGAACGACTGTGGGTCCGACGCCTGGGAATATCGTCTGGAAGCCGCGAATCGTCATCGTTGATCGGATCCGAAGCCATGCCGCCGCGGTCGTGTCCTGGCTCGTTTGCATAAGGATTGAAGCCGGGAGGGAAGCACGACGCTCCGAAGCAACGTTTTTATCTTAACGTATTTAGAATGAGTCACGCTCGGGTCATCGCGTTCTTTCAAGAGAGCCGAACGCGGAAAACGCGATCGTCAAAACTCCGACTGTCGGAAGTTCGGATTCGAATATGTCTATTTTTACTTGACCTGCAGAGGACTTGGCCGCTTGCCGCCTTTGCAGGTTGCTGAACGAAGCCACGAAGACGAAGTGGTCGTGCGACAGATTTTGCCACGGTCCACCGTGGCTGCTTTGTTTTCCTGCTTCGATCGCCCTGTTTTTAACGTCGGTTATTGCCAGAATGTGTTTAAAGTGATGCAAAAGCATAACGTTTCGCGATTGTCACAGGTGCTAGTGTCTACACTAGCACCAATAATAGCATTGGTCGCGGCAGTATTTCAGAAATTAACTGACTTTGAAACGTTGACGCTTTGAAAACGGAAAATTCAGCGCTTTTTGCATAATCGATTTTTCAGTGATCTGCTGATTTGCTGTTTGCCATGTTTGTCACCAGCGGCATTTCTTGCGAAAATTAAGTTGTTTTATTATACAAATTAATGTAGAAGTGCCATTTTCGCAATTTTATCAGTACTGCCGTCGTTAATCGCGCGATGGATCGGCTTTGAACAGCTGGTCTACAATTTTGATTTTTGTATTTCTTATCGCGACGGATTCGACAAATAAATTAATGATCATATATATTCAACGCACTTTTTGCTAGTTTACGAAAAGAACTTGCCGATTTTTTGAAGCGTGAGAATATGGCTCTAGAATAATACAATGGAAAATCAAGTGAACGCAGCTGACCATGTAGCGTCGATCAGCCGGCGACCCCACTGTGTGCGCAGTGTTTCGTGGTTGCTTGGATGTTGTGCGTCGTCACTGCGACTTTTCAGTGCAGTATTATGTTCCAATACCCTGAACAATGGAAACGTTGGATTACGGCTTTGCGACATGCATTTGAAAATCCGATGAAATACATAGTGATTTCCTTTTTGGCGCCCATGGATGTTTGTTTCGTGTAGTCTGTAGTGTGAAACGTCGAGGTCAGAGTACAAAGTCTTTGCGAGATACCTTTGCCCCTTCCGCGTTTCCTTCGCTGTTCAGTCAAATCTTTCGTTACTTCTAGTCCTCTTGTTTTCAGATGAATCGCTCTATTTTGGCGTTGCAAAAGCGCGCTCTTGCGCAGAACGCTCGATTTGTGTCAACTGTCCCCAAATGCAACTTCATCGATGTGACGTCCCCGTGTGACCACGTTTACCACGTGCAGCTCAACCGTCCGGATCGCAGAAATGCTTTTACGCTTGATTTATGGAAGTGAGTTTTTGGTTAGTATAGGATTGTGATAATGAGTTATGTTTAGGGAACTCCGCGCAGTCTTCGATCATTTATCAACCTATTCGAAGTGTCGATCGATTGTATTGTCTGGAGCCGGAAAATCTTTTTGTGCTGGAATCGACCTGCAGGACGGTGTCAAAGGGCTCATGGCTATTATTCAAAATCCTGATATGGATGTCGCAAGAAAGTCTCGTGCTCTGCGTGAAATTATCAACACTTGTCAAACAAGCTTCTCTTCTCCAGAAAAATGCGTTAAACCTGTTATTAGCGCCATTCACAGTCACTGTATCGGAGCTGGTATTAACCTTGTCGCATCTTGCGACATTCGGTATGCCGCAGCAGATTCAATCTTTTCGATCCGAGTAAGTATATATTATTTTTTGATCGTACACTTCTAAATTTAGGAGGTTGATATCGGACTTGCAGCAGATGTGGGAATTTTGAACCGCATTAACAAACTTGTTGGTAATGACAGTTTGACGCGAGAACTCGCTTATACTGCACGGGATATTAATGCTACGCAAGCTCTGCAATACGGTATGTTCTACTTTATTGTTTCAACCCATCTGAAATTTTTTTGTCTTTAGGACTCATTTCCCGTGTATTTGATAGCAAGGAAGATTGTCTTGAAGCTTCCTTGGACCTGGCGAAAGAAATTGCGAGGAAGAGTCCTGTAGCAGTGCAGGGCTCAAAAATCGCCCTTAATTACTCTCGGGACCACACTGTTGACGATTCCATCAATTTCCTACTAACGTGGAATCAGTCGCAGTTGCAGAGCGAGGATCTTGTGAAATCCGCTATGGCCGCGATGTCCAAGCAGAAGCCGGAGTTTGATGACGTATAAATAATACTGCGTTTTCGCCATTAATAAATGCATCTGCTCATTTATCTTGTACATGGCTTAGGTAGTCGTCCTACTGCATATCTTTGTTTACTTGTGGTCCCTTATGATATGGAAATACCATTGTCCGGATGGAGTGTATTCTGTAGTTATGTAGTGTAGTTTGATTCGTTTCAGTGTTGTGAGCTGCTCAACTGTTATCAACGCCGTCATGTTCAACACTGGGTAAGCCATTTTTGTCGATATTGTAGCACTGAGAGATGGCTGTGGAGAATACAGGGTTATTTCATATACCGTATTTTCTTCTTTTCTGATCTGTTTGCTTTCAGCAAGTTTGCAGGAAAGACTGCAATCATCTCGGGAGCCTCCCGTGGAATTGGCAAGGCTATCGCTCTGAAACTAGCCAAGGATGGAGCCAACATTGTCATAGCTGCGAAGACCGCTTCGGCGCATCCAAAATTGCCTGGAACTATCTACTCTGCTGCTGAGGAAATAGAGAAGGCTGGTGGAAAGGGCTTGCCCTGTATCGTCGATGTTCGTGATGAAGCTTCCGTGCAGAATGCTGTTGAAGAAGCAGTCAAGAAGTTTGGAGGGATTGATATTTTGATCAACAACGCCAGTGCAATCTCTCTCACTGGAACGTTGGATACTCCCATGAAACGTTATGATTTGATGAACCAGGTGAACGCCCGAGGAACATTTTTGATGTAAGAATCTTTAAAGTGTGCGCCTATTTTATTATGTCTGCTTTAGGTCTCAGAAATGCATTCCATACCTTAAACAGAGCAAGAACCCTCACATTCTCAACATCAGCCCTCCTCTTGTGATGGAAACGCACTGGTTTTCTAACCACGTCGCTTATACTATGGCCAAATATGGAATGTCAATGTGTGTACTGGGAATGCACGAAGAACTTCGCCCTGATGGAATCGCTGTGAATGCTTTGTGGCCCCGCACGGCCATCTGGACAGCCGCCATGGAGATGCTGTCGGGTGACAAGGACGAAGGGGCGAAAGGTTGCCGCACAGCAGACATTATGGCCGATGCTGCATATGCGGTACTCTCACGCAATAGCCGTGAATACACTGGCAACTTCGCGATTGATGACGACGTCTTGAAGCAGGAAGGTGTAACGGATTTCGACAAATATGCCGTCGATCCCAGTAATTCTTCGGAACACATTATCTTTAACTAACAATCTTATGCTCTAGGCGTTCCTCTTATGCCCGATTTCTTCCTACCCGGCGTGAAGCCCGAAGATGCCGTTGGTCGCAACGACGAAAAGAGAAGCAAGAGCCGTGACGCTTTGAAGATGGGCGATATGCTTGAAAACCTCAAGAAGGTGATTTCAGCTGACTTAGTCAGTCGCATCGGAGCCGTTTACGAATTCAACATGAAGGGTAATAATAATTACTATCGATCGATGAATGTTACCGATTGCTTCAATTTTAGGAGAGAAAGATCGCAGTTTTTACATCGATTTGAA